>PVKZ01001549.1:191395-233464 GCA_004027375.1 Macroglossus sobrinus | reverse complement strand
ATGGACTTTGTTTAATATTAATGTACCAACATCAGTTTATTATTTGATATAAATGTGCCATACTAATGTAAGATATTAATAATAGAAACTGAGTATGAGGTCTGTAAACTTTTCTGTCAATCTAAAATTATTCTAAAATATAAAGGTTACTTTAAAGTAAAAAGCCAGAGGCTTCAGGCATGCTTGGTCTTGGAGTTCTACTAACATCCTCATCTTTTGACTCTACTTACTTCTGTGTAAGCTTCAGGCTCCGCATGAAAGCAATATGGCGGCACCACCTTCACCATGGCGTCCTCTCAGGTTAGAGCTCAGCAGAAAGGAGCAACTGCTTTTTTCCCAGAATCCCAGTAAGTCTCTTTATGCCTCACAACGTCTGGTTGAGCCACAGGCTCAATCACTAGGAACAGAGGAAGGGAAAGTCCTAATTAGCTTATGCCTGGCAGATGACTCTGAGTCAGGGGCTGACTGTAGAGAAGAGATAGATGCACCAAAAAATTAGAGGGTTACCTAAAGCAGATGAATGGATCTTTGGTGGTTAAAACTCATCAATGTCTAATGCTGCTTTTAACATTTTTGGTGCTAAAAAGGTCACTATGTGAAATGATGACCATTATTTTTCTTTAATATTTCTTTTCTACTACCAAAATAGTTAACTACTCTATATTGGCCATCATTTTTTTTAAATCTGATTCAAGAAATCTCAACATGGAGGAACCACTGTTTAAGTCTGACCCACAAGGCTAAAGCATCCCAGATGAAAGAGTGAGAACAATGAATTTCAGGCCATCCTGACCTTTCTTTAGGACTTCATCTTGAGGCCCAAGAAACTGATGTGACAGCCCGTACAAGGACCAATGGAGCAGAAAAGCTAGAGCGCTCCCCAAGAACAGCCCTTTGGGAGCTGAAGCAGGAAAGGTTGAGAAACCCCCAGTTACAATATTTAGGGATGCTTCCAATGACCCCGACACACTCCTAAGCAAGTACATGCATGATGCCTGTGACCCCCACAATAGTGCTATGCAGTAGATATTATTATCCCCATTTTATAGGCAGGGAAACTGAGGCAGGAAGCTTCAGTAAATATACCCAAAGTCACACAGCTGGCAAGTAATAGAGCCCAGGCTCTGGCTCCAGAACCACTGTGCTAGAAACCATTCTTTAAAAACTAAAAGAGGAAAATGGCCCCAAAATACAGATAGTACTCAATATCCAGCTTCTCACCCCCAGATTTTCAGCCTTGGGCTACCACTGACTGTCCCTTGGTTGGAAATTCACTTCAGTTTTTAACCTTCAGGGTCCTGGATCTTGCAAAAGTAAAAAATAATTCATCTGGCTGTCTCTAAAAAAGGAAATAAAAGCAAGTAGTGGGGAGGGACTGAACAGGCTACCTGCAGAAAACACAGACTTGAAGTCCTGAGCTCAATTTGCGTTTGTATGTTGTTTTTCAGGCTGATGCATGAGATATTTTAGAGCCAACTTGCTTCATTTCCCCACTCTGAGTCTGTCGCCAGTCTGCACAACCAATTCACCCTGCGTGCTCCCAAGCTCTGGGCCTAGCACCCAGCAGGTGTTCCGAATGAAGCTGGCATTCTGGGGCAGTGGGGCAGGAGCACTTCCTGCTGGGGACTCAGCCTGGCCCAGGCCCTTGTCTAAAATTAGACATGGGGACCCAGCATGCTGACCTCTTTCAGGAAACTCTCCTGGGACTCTGTTTTAGCTCTCGATTTCTCAGTATTACCAACCTTGAGACCACAGTAAATATTAGAAAGTCATTTCCAGTCCAACTCACCATCTTTCACTATGAACCTGCCCCTCTGTCTGCATTCCCTGCCAGGAACGCAGATGCTGCTGCCCCATCTAGCCAGTCATTCAAACCAGAGACCTGAGGTTTCACACCCCAAGGCCAACCAGTCCTGAAGTCCTAGGAATTCATCTCCCCCATGTCTCTCAACTTTGCTTCCTCCTCATCTACCCTCACCTGTCCTTACTCCCCACCTGGTTTGTTGCAACTCCTTCAAACCCTTCTACCTCCAACTCATTCCTTCACTGTCTGAGTTGTCACACTGTGGCCAGCATTTTCTGAAACCCAGTGACAATCAACTACCTAAAATAGTCTATGGATCCCCACTGCCTACAGGTCAAAGGATGAACTCCTGAGATTTCTGGGGGCCCATTTTGGTTCTAGGAATCATGGGAGAGACAAGAGAAATAGGGGGCATTGCCTTTGTCCCTAGAGAGTCACAACAGAACTGAGACATGAGAAACATATGAAGCTGCACAAGAAGCAGACCTAGAGATTTATATAAGTACAGTGTTTAGCAGAGTGCCTGGTGCATAATAAGAGCTCAATACATAATAGAAATAATAAGCAGCATTATCATTGCTTGCCGTATGTGGGTCAGGCAGATTCCAGGAGCTGGTTGTGGCTATGCAGAAAACCCATCCCCAGCCTACACACTCTGGGCTTCCCACTTTACATTTGCCGGATGGAGACAGCTTGGGAAAGGAGCTTTGGGGTCCCTGAATGAAAGAAGTTTGAATATCCAGGCTTTTCTTTACTTGTCTCTCAGCAACTCTTCGATTCCTACCAACCACAACCACTGCCACACTCCCCCACACCCCACCGGGTCAGGCTGGGTGTCTCAGAGCCGGTTCCTGAGGGCCCAGCCTTAGGGGCCTCGGCATGGCCTGGCCCCCTGCCTAGCCTTCCCCAAGAACATCTCCTGGCTGCTGGGAGAGAGGAGAAGGCAACAGGAGAGTCGTCCCCCTCCAGATCAAGACCTCAGGGTGCTCTCTCCAGCTTCCCTACAGCTGGTTTTCTTTGCCTAGGTAGATGGAAGACACAGGGCAGGTACCTGTGCTACACAGGCCCTGACACCCTTAGCTGTTATTAGAAGTCCATCCTTGCTTTACAGAGAACCAGTGACTTGGCCAGGGGGCTAGGCCAGACTCGGGCACATGCTCACATACACACCCCCCCAACACACACACAATTCATCTCCCTGGCCTCTGCCCTCCCAGCGCCTCCTCCACATTTTCCTCTGCTCTTAGCCACTTGCTCTGTGCCAAACTCCAACACCCTCAACCGTTTCCCAACTGCTGCCACTAATCCTGTTTGGGGGAGCAGGTCAGCACTGAGAGAGCCAAGCTGCAGCTCATGTGAAAACAGCCCGGCTGGCCCCAGCCGCTCACACCTGCACACTCTATGCATCCCCACTGTTTACACATTGTCATCCACAATTAATGCTCTCCCGGCAACTGCAGCAGGCTGATTGTCCCACAGTCACACAGGGACCCCATTCTGAGCCCTTGTGTCTGTTAAATTGAGCATAGGGCCCTATGATTAAATTAAGGTTTGTGGCTCTGGAGCTCTGGCCCCCTCTCCCCCCCACGCTGCCTCCTCCTTTCCCTCATGTCCCTCTCCCCCCCACTTCCCCTTTCCCTTCCCATTCATCACAGGGCCTCCTTACAGTTTGATGGGGGGAGGTGGGCAAGGGGGAAATGGCCTGGCCCATGGACAGGGAGGAAGAGTAGGTGTCTTCCATTGAAAACAAAGATAAAAGGGGATGCATGACCTCTCCTGAGAGAGGCCCTAGGGGAGGAGACAGTGCTGGAACTAGAAAGAAGAGGGTGGTGTGCATGTCTTTGCTGAATTAATTAATCAGTTCCTAGAACCAGTGTGGCAGAGTGATTAAGAGTACAGTCTCCAAGGTAGGCCAGGCTGAGTTTGGGCTTAATGCCTGGCTCTGCCACTTTCTACCTCTGGGATCTTATTCAAGTTTAATAAGTCTTGGTTTCTCTGAGCTGGGCAGAGGAATCAAAATGAGCAAAGAAATAGAGGTAGCATGTACCTTTGATATGAAGAGAATGGTACTTTACCTTTCTGGTCTTCCACCCCAGAACCAGAAACTCAGTCTAATCATGAGGAAACATTAGACAAATCCCAGATGAAGGACATGCTACAAAATACGTGACTAGTACTCCTTAAAAATAAGAGAAGTCTATGCCGTACACCTGAAACTAATATATTGAAGGTCGACTATAATTGAAAAAAATAAAAATAAATAAATAAATAAAAAGAAAAGCCACAAAAAATAAATTAAATTAAAAAAAAGAAAAAGAAAATCTGAGCAACCGTCATAACCAAGAGGAGCCTAAAGAAACGTGATGACTAAAATATCCTAGATGAGACTATGGAACAGAAAAAAATTAGATAAAAAATGAAGAAATCTGAATAAAAGATGGACTTTAATTAACAATAATATATTGGTATTGGTTCACTCATTATAATGAATGTATTATAATATTGCAAGATATGAATAATAGAGAAACTTTTTTAATAATAAAGAAATCTCATAAAGATCACTCTAGCTAATCAACACAGAAAGTTTGATATAATTAGCATATTATTATTTTTATAATTCTTAATGAGTGAATAAATGAATCCACTAAGCAATGATTATCAATGATTGATAAAACAACAAAAAATAATAATAATCAGACATTATATATCTCTCAAGGAGGTATATACCCCCATTTACATGATAGTCTTACAAAACAAGGAACAAAAAAGAAACAAACAAAAATTCCTAAAATGAGCCTAACTACAAATCTACTTTTTTAAAAACACAGGGGACAAAAGAACATGTTAAACACCACCACAGTTATGAAATGAGCAAAAAGTAGGAAATTCACAGAGCAAAGGATTAATTTCTTCAACAACAAAAACAACCAAATTATGAAAAAAAGAAAAAAAGAGATGGAGTCAGAAACTACAGATTAGTAGTCATAAGAGCCACGTCAGCTAATTACAATGTATGAATCCTGGTTCAAACAAACATAAGATTATACAACAATCAGGGAAATGTATATACTGTTCATTGATGATGATTAAGGAGTTATTAATTTCTTTAGGTATGAAAATAATATTGGGGTTATTTTTAAGAGTTGTTAACATTTAGAGATCCATAATAAAATATTTACAGATAAAATGATATAATGACTTGAACCATCAGATTGGAAGGTAGGGTTTCAACATATGAATTTTGGGGGACACAACCGTTCAGTCTATCACAGACACCAAAAGCCCAAGGCAGGGGATCAGCAAGTGCAGTAGGAGTCATAAGTTTCCTGGCCCCACTGTGATCCGCTGGGAGCTGATGCGTCACTGGTGAGCCTACTTCACCCCACACTTCTTCTCTGCTGGGTGTAACTAACCCAGTCCCACAGCCATGACTGCATGTGAAGAGAGAGGAGAAGCCCCACGGGACAGAGATGGCAGGCCAAGGGAGTTAGTTGACTTCCTAATCCTCCATAATGGGGGTTCATTGAAGATTAATGTCTTAATGTCTTCAGTGCCTAACACAGGTCATGGTATCCAGATCAACACACACACACACACACACACACACATACATACATACACACACAACTCTCAACCCAGAAGTAAACATGGAAAATGGACTAGAAACAGATTTACAATAAGAGTAAAATATTGGGAAGATTTTCGTCTATTACTTCTGTCACTTCATATAAAATTTTTAAAAGAATGTGGGAACACCAGAAATCCCAAAGTCCCTGAACCTTTTTTATTTAATCATGGAATAAGTGGTTCTTTCTTCCAAACCTCATAAAGTTCCCACAGCTTTCTAGTGAAAAGATATTTCCCAAGTAGGAGGGACCCCAAATCCATATGAAAGGGAAAGTGAGCAAACAAAATTGTCTGCCTTCCACCCTCCCTCCCTTCCTTTCTTCCTCTTTCTTCTTTTCTATTTTTTTTAAGAAAACATTTTATTACATTTTCATTACACAAGGGATATATACTCACTGTAGAGCAATCAGAAAAGAAAAAAGGTTGTTTATCTGTACATAGTAAGAATATGCAGCCATTGAAAGGCATGCGTCTTTTTAAGCATAAAGTTGGTCTATATGTATTAACATGGAATGATGTCCATAACATATTGTTTAGTGAAAAAAGCAAATTACAGCACAGTGTATATAGTGTGACCCCATTTGTATTAAAATATACAGACATATGTTTATATGCGCATACAAATGTCTGGGAAAATATATACCCGCCTGTCTACAGTGATCCTCTCTGGGGAAAGGAGTGGTGAGAAAGTGTCTATATACTTCGGTCTGGTTTAAGATTTTTACAAGTCTGTATTACCCTTGCAGTTTTTTTTTAAATCAAAAGAAAGTAAAAAATAATAATAATAAATGCAAAAAAGAGCTAGTATGAATTTTCGACATTTAAATAAAAGAAAATATCATATGTAATCTCATTCCTCCTTCCATCTTGATGCAATTACTGTGTTTTATTGCATAGCCCAATCTATTTTTTAAACATGTGATGAATAGATTATTTTTATTTCTATAAAAAGATTATATTATGCATACTATTACCATTTAAACTGCTTTCATCACCTAATAATATAGCACGAACATCTATCCAAGTCGGTGAAAATACATCTCTTATCATTTTAAATGGTCATATACCTATTTAGGTTGCTTCCTTTTAATGCCCCTATTTTACTTTTTAAAAAAATTTTAAGCTTTTTATTAAAATAAAGCTAACATACAATATTATATTAATTTCAGGTATACACCACAGTTATCCAACATTATTTAGCTAAAGAAGTGATGGCATAAGTCCAGCAACCACCTGACGCTGCACAATGCTATCACAGTATTATTGACTATATTCCCTATGTTGTACATTACATCCCGTGACTTACTTGTTTTATACCTCAAAATTTGAACTTCTTATTCCCCTTCAGCTTTTTCTCCCTTTTAAAAACTTTTCAATTACAGTTGCCATTCAATATCATTTTATATTAGTTTCAGGTGTACAGCACAGCGGTTAGACATCTATATAATTTACACAGAGATCCCCCTGACTAGTCTAATACCCACCTGGCACCGTACGTAGTTATTACCATATTATTGACTATATTTCCCTGTGCTGTACTTTACTTCCCCGTGACTATTTTGTAACTACCAATTTGTACTCCTTAATCCCTTCACCTTTTTCACCCCACCCCACAACCCACCTCCCATCTGGCAATCATCAGCTTGTTCCCTGCATCTGTGAGTCCGTTTCTGTTTTGTTTACTCATGTATTTTGTCCTATAGATTCCACATATAAATGAGATCATATGGTATTTGTCTTCCTTTAGCTGACTTATTTCACTTAGCATAATACCTTTTAGGACCATCCATGTTGTCACAAATAGTAAGATTTTATTATTTTTTATGACTAATATTCCATTATAGATATGTATTTATATTACATGTACATATATATCACAATTTCTTTATCCAATTGTCTATTGTTGTATGCCCCTATTTTTTAAAAAAGGTTACTGTGGACATTCCTGGGCAGTTATATCTTTGTGCACATCCTGTATTATGTCTTTAGGATAAATTACTAAAAGTGAAACTGCTGGGTATGAGGATGTGCAATGTTCATTAAGGATTTTACTCCATAACACCAAACTGCCTTCCAGAAAGGCCTTGCCAATGCTCCTGGCCCCAGCAGAGGGGGCCAACTTACTCTTCGTACCATTCACTACCTCTACTAGATAGTTCCACTCTGAAACTATTGCTCATTTAGTAGTTGAAAAAAAAAAGTAATCTCTGTGTCATTTCAATGATCCTCCCTTCAATTACTACTAGGGCTGAGCATTTCTTAATGTTTCTCAGTCATTTGTTTGTCTTATTCTTATGTTCTTCCAATATTCCCACTGAGGCATTTGTCTTTTTCCTATTGATTTATAAAAACTCCTTACAGATTAACAATATTAATCACTTTCACATATGTCATTTTCCTAAGTATGTTACGTTGATTTTTAACTTTGTATGGTTTTTTTAATGCACAAAATGTTTTTAAACTTTGAATTAAATGTATCATTCTTTTTCTTTATAGTGTCTGTGTTTGGCATTATATTTAGAATATCTTCTCATTGCAAAACTATATAAATATTTACCAGTGCTTTCTTCTAGTGTCACATTACACTCTTCAATCCTATATATACATATAAAATGTGGGAAATCTCCTTGCAGGACATTAGGTCCTGTCTAAAACATCCATGGACACATTTAGTCTATATAGTTCATATAAATCCCACTCTGACCCATCTCCCTAACCCCATGTACCATTACTAGCCAGGCTACCAAGGCAAGAAGGATTATTATTGGAAATATAGCCACAACACAATTATTGGACCGATAAAACACGACAGTATTTTTTAGGTATTAATTCTGTAAACAAAAAATACAAATAAACATTATTAGCTATTTAAATCCAGGGGTTGTCTTTTAAGCATGAACATTTTGAACAGGACCAAATGCCCAGTAATTGCTCGTGGGGAAATTTAATTAATAATTCATTTTAATTTATACAAATAATATGCAGTTGTTATGCAAATGTTCCTGAGTGTTGACAGTCACAAACCAGGCCTGAAGCATGTTTGCCTGTGCCCTGCCCCTCCACTTTCATCAAGCCCCCGAGGCTTCTTGGCCAGCCCTGGCAGCACGTAGCTGGGCTCCAGCCATGCAGAAGCACCAGTTATCCTTGGCAGCAAGACCCAGGCTTGTGACTGGCCAAAGGAGGTCTGAGGGTCATTTCAGTGTGAATATCTCAAACTGTTTTTTTCTTCAATCAGGCTGAGAATGAGGGTAGAAATGTGCCTAAGTTTTGGAGAAATCTTCGTGCCTTTTCATTTCCCTTCCTGGCTCATGCCCAAACACGTCCAGGGCTTTCCATGCAAACTGCAGGGAAGTGAGGAGCTGCCCCTAACAAGAGAAGCAAGGAGCCCAGGCTGCAAGTCGGCAAGGCCTCAGCTTTATGGTAGAAGCGGGGAGGCCTAGCTGCAAGGAAGGTTGGAATCTGAGTGAGTCTCTGTAATGGAAAAAGCCCACACCTGTGAGGTTTCTTATATCTTAGGAGACAAGGAGAGCAGCAGCCTGCCTCATCAGTCACATCACCGCCACCTCCCCTACCCCTGGGGCAATGCCACCACCAGATGATATCCATGCGTTTCACAGCCCTGGTCTCTAAAAATCAATTCAAAAGAATCAGATGGTCTGCGGGAAATACCAGCTTAATGGGCGTGGGTTTTAGTTCAGGGTGATTAAATGTTTTGGAACTAGAGATGGTGAGTGACACAACATTGTAAATGGACTAAATGTCACTGAATTTGTTCACTTTAAAATGGTTAATTTTATGTTATATAAATTTTACCTCAATTTTAAAAAATAAGGTGGTTCGATACAGTGGATGAATAGAAAATTAACACATAAGTTACCTTGATGTAGAACAGAAATATCCAGGTAGAAAAGGAAACAGGAAGGAAAGTCCACCTTAAATTTAAAAAGTTCACCTTGAAATAACTAGGATTAAACTTATCAGGAAAGGTATGAGATCTGTGCATTTAAAATTATCGCACTTAATTTAAGGACAGGGCAGAAATAATTTGAATATACATAGAAATATTTGCCATAATCCTAGAGAGGAATTCTGAATAGTATGTAAATGGCAAATATACCTATGGTGTTTTATAAATTAAATGCAATCTTAATTAAAATCCCAAATTTTTTCTGGAACTTGACAGTTTTACTATATAATTTTTATTTAAAATATAAAAAATAGTGTAATCTCTATAATTTTTCCATAATCCTAAACAGCACACATAACTTCTTTCATCATTCTTAATGTATCGTCTCACATACATACGTGTACATTTTTGGGAAAGCTATAAAACACAGTGTTGGAGATTTCTGGCTCTGTAGTCAGGATTGATCCCAACTCTGCTCCTTAAGGTTGTATGTATGACCTTAGCCAGTTTACTTAACTTCCCTGAATCTCAATTATCTGTTTTGCAAAATGGGAAGGATATTAATACATATCTCATAGATATGAGGATTAAATGAAATTCTTATGTGTGAGTACTTAGCCTACTATTTCAGGCATAATGGATCTCAATCTGTACACACAGGCCTGTTTACTCTCCTACCCCACAAACCCCCAGCAGTTCCTAGGTGTAGGGCAATCCCATAAGAGGTGGTTTGCTGCCATCTGGTGGCAGAATTGGTAAGGGCAGCTGAGATTTTGTCCATTGGTTTGATTCTTCTAGTAAATCCAGAATGTGCTCTACCACACACAAAGCAACCATTTTTTCTTTTATTGAGATAAAATTGACATGTAACATTGTGTTAGTTTATGGTGTATAACATGTTGATTTATTATATTTATATATTTTGATATGATTGCCATTGTAGCAATCATTTAATTAACAGCACTCCAGGAGCTTCAGGGAATGCAAACATGGACCAGCCTCACTCTTTCCCAGAATCAAATGAAGACATTTGGGTTCCTGGGAAGCTGATGATAGCTTAGGGTCCCTTCAGACCTGTTTTAACATATTTTTATTTGGAGTAGGGATTCTCTATTTAATAAAAACAGAAACTATGTACTTCGTTATGCTCAAACAAGGAATTTTCTACATGTACTCAACTAAAGCTTCAACCATTCACACTTGGTCACGGAAACAGATCATTTGCAAGCATGTGAGATTTAAAAAAAAAATGTTCAAAAGTTCTTAAAATTCTTTTTGTTGATTTTGTCCCCAAAATGTTTTAAACTTTCCTATATTTCTTCTCTCTTCTGTTTTCTTTTGCAATTTTCCTAATTGGGCAACTTTTTGAAAGGCAAATTTAAAGCTTTAAAATGCAGACAAGACATCATCCCTTATTGATAACACTATGCCATGATAAAACAGACTGCATTTCCAGGGGGGAAAAAAAAATAATAGATCCAGTTTGGTGCTGTCAAGAACTATTTTTTAATCCTGACCTAGGATACCAAATCAATGAAAGTGGGACCAGTTTACTTTTCCCCAGATATGAACAGAGTTGCATTTAGAAATATGAAATAACTGACACTAGATTTCCAATTCATCTCAGTGATTTTTCTAGTGTTTATGTGTATTATGAAATAATTTTCTACATCTAAATAATGCATATATATATATGTATATATATATATATATACATATATATATATATATATCAAAGAGTACGATATCTATACATAAGTACACATTGCCCAAATCAAGAAAGAGAACCTCAACAGTGACTTTTAAGGTGCTGGCTGCATACTGCATCTTGCCTTGAATAAGGAAAATCCATATTGGACAGCCCAGAGAGAGTCTAAGAAACCTTCATCTCTAGCCTGGATTATTGCAATAGTCTCCTGCTTCCATACTTGTTCTGCTAAAGGCATTTTCCACAAAGCAAGCAGATCTGACAGAGTCTGGTTGTATCGCCTCCTTTGTAAAACCCTCAGTGGTTTCCTAACACTCTGAGAACAAAATCAAGGATCCTTTCCATGTCTGACAAGCACCAGCATGGTTTAGCTCTGGTTCCCTCTTTCCCCATCACCTACTCCTGGCTCCCTCCCTTGGCTGCTTCACTACCTGAGCTTCCTTGCTGCCCTCCAAGTCCCCCAAACAACGCCCCAGCCCAGACCCTCTCCACTTCCTATTCCCTCTGCCCAGAACACTCTTCAGTTAAGGTCTCTCTGTGTACCTCACTTCCCTTTATCCCAACCACAAAGTTCCTTCAAACTCAGCCAGTCACATGCCCTTAGGGCCACAGGAGTCTCAGAGGAGAAATTCACCAGTTCAGGCTCCCTCTTCCCAGTTGTGCCATGTCCTCATCTCCCGGGAATGGCAGGGGACTCAGGATCTCAGCTGATTCCCCCAGGCCCCAACTGGGATGTAGCACAGGTCTTCTCTGCCCTAAGAACCCCCCGTTTCTTTGATGACTGTGCCAATCTGGGGTCATGACGCTGAGTTGTTTAGAGGGGATAGGGAGCAAGCCTTTTCTGAGGGGTTTCATTTCTCTCTGGCTTCCTTTCTGATTTAGGCACGGGGACAGTTAATACTCAGCATTATCATCCTGCCACTTATTAAAAGGTATTCCTATTAAGAGATATTTCTATTGCAAGATAACTCAATAATAAAAATAAAAGGCTAGTGCTAAAATGATCCATTATATGACATGATGACACCAGGATGTGTTACTCATTTGTTTCTTGTGGCACAGCCTATGATTTCCCGAGGAGGTGACCAACTGTATGCGGAAGGGACAGCCCTGAGCCTTGGGGGTTTATGATCCAGAACCTTACAGCGTGCTGCCTTAGCGTGTGCTTCTCTATGGTTTCCCACGGTACCCCTGCAGATCTGCTGAACAAGGCACATTTATGACAAGTGCAAATAAGCACCCAGGGAGGCAGGAGGGGCTGGGTTCAAGGCTGGCAGAGAGAGGCACATGCATTCCTATATCGTTGGCCTCCATAAGATTATTGCTCATCTGAGCTCACCTGCACATTTGCTTATTGCAGTGCTTATATGGTCCAAATCTCTTATACTTCTTTGACTAAATTCTAACGAGCATTTATGGAGCCCTAGGAGTGCCTCCACAGAATCCTGAGTCCTCTAGGAGCCCAGGTGGAAATCACCAGACGAAAATATCAACCATGCTTACCTCTGGATGGCGAGATTTTTGTTTTCTTCTTTGTGCCTATCTTTTCTGCCTACTCCTAAATGCACCCATGTGATTTGTGTAATTTTGTTTCAGCCTTAAAGAAATCAATGTTATAAAGGACTCCTGACCCTGTGAGTGCCCCGCTTTCCACCTGGGGCCTATAGTCCCCCATGCACTTTGCTCTCTCCAGGACACAGGATATTTGCTCACATTTGCAAGCAGATAAGAAGTGCCTCAGAGGGTGAAGCTGACCTCCACTCCACCAGCCTCACCATTTTCCAGGCTTAGTACAGGAACTACAGAGTGTGACAGTAAGCCCAGCCTGAGTAATTCCAAGAGGATATTGAAGAACTCCTTCAGTAAAAGTGCTAAGACACAGAGAGCTGTCTTCCCCAACTCCCAGTTCTTGCTTCTAATCATCAGGTCAGTGGATCATGGTCTGTGAAAAACCTAATGCCCTTCACTCACCTGCACACACCTGCACCCATCTGCGCTGCCTCAGAGATGGGCCAAGTTCTCTATTATGAGTATCATGACCACCCTAAAAACTACGAGACTCCCAGCTATGCAGCATCAAATTCAGACATTTGCAGATGTGTCTTGTGGAACAAGAGGAGTTCAGAAGTACCCCACCTTCAGATGAGGGAGGAGATGCTGGTTGTTCTTTCGACACCCTACCTTTTAGCACATTTTGTATTAATTTTGGAATGGGATCAATCCTCTGAGAGTGTATAAAAGAGAGTGTGTGCTATCTTTGTTGATTTAGCAGTTTTATGTATTTCCCAACCACGTTAGAATATTGGACAGGTACCATTTTCCTTTACCCTCAACAGACATATAACTAACAGACGATGCTTACCTTAGGATTGTGTGAACCCCCTCTGTTCATCCCCGCTTCACCAACATATCCTCTCCCTCAACTAGTCTAACCCTAGACTCTCAGGTGCATGATAGTCTCCTTGTCTAGCTCCCCACTTTATACTTGAGTCCCATGAAAAAATGGTCGTCTCTGATTGAATCTCTCCCACCCACACAAGCCCCAAGGACAGGGACTTCCAAGGTACTTCATTCCTTCTTTAGACTGTGAGAAGTTAGAGGTTTCCCTATGTGGAATCAAATACAGATTCACCTTCCCAACTCTACAATTCCCAAATCCAAACTGTTCTGAAATATGAGAGTTTATTTGTAATTCCTCAAACCCTGTTCTGAACTGGCTTGAGGCTTTTTGTAGTCTTTACTCATCATATGTGAGTCACTGCAGAAAACTGATGTGTTTGATTATGGTACTGTCCCAGGCCCTACCCGAGATGTTAGATAATATACTGTATATCACCTTATCGAACTCCGAAAAATATTAGAAAGTTTTGAATAAGAATTGTAAACCTGTGTCTGCTTCTCTAAATATATTTTGATCTATGTCCCAATTTATTTTTTCCAGGTGATCTGTAATTGATTGAGAGAAGTTAATTAAAGTGTCCTACTATTTATTTTCTTATCTGTGTTTTCCCTATATCTCCTATAACTTCACTTTTATGAATATTGTGCTTTGTTATTTGGTATATAGGTTTTCACTCTTGTGAATGGCATCTGTGAGCATAATAAAATGCATTTCTTCATCCTTGCCTTACGTGATATTAAGATTATGACCTGTGCTTTCTTTCCTTTGCATTTTCTTCATATACCTTTGTACATACTTTTATTTTCGACATTTTGGAAAATATTTTCTTAGATCATTTGCTTGATTATAGTATAAAGGTAGGTTTATCACAGGGAAGAGTCTGAATATCTTTTTTCCTTTAATAGGAGGGTTAAGCCTATTTCAACATGTATTTATATGTTATATATGTTAGCCTTAGTTCTATCATATTAATATTATATTGTACTTTCTATTTTTATCATTTTAAAAAAGATTTTACTATATAGCCTGTTATCTTTGTTGCTATAATTCTTCTTAAATTTAAAAAAGGTTTTCATTTTTGCTCTAGTTGTTACTTGAATAATAAAAACTTTTAAATATCTCTAGTTTTCTATTATTTAACAAATGTCTATTAGTTCCTTACTATGAACAATGAAATAGTACATTTCCTCTTCTTCTCTTCCTCACCTCTTGTACCTTACTTTAATCAATTTCTTTCTCAGAGTTAATCTTTGTATTTTAAAAGTGCTTATTATATAACTTGGTTTGTCAGCATTGAGGAATGTTTTTTTGACTCCCAGTTATTAGATGTAGCAATCAGTAAACTTCCTCACCTACTTTCCACCTTCCTCTACCAATATTTAATTGTTTAGATATTATCAAGACACATCATTTTTACATCTTTCTCAATCACTCTAATGTGTAGAATACTGTGTAGGTTTAGTCCACAGTAAATGTATTTAAACTTGTCAGTATTTTTTCCATAATTTCTCCAAGTATCTCCTAGTTGGCTGACATTCATTGATAATTTCCTGAAGGAAGGTTCATAGAATCAACATTCTCTGAATTATTTTATATTTAAGACTATCTGTAGTCTTTATAGTTCAATGGTAACTAAACTAGATGTAAAATACTTGGATAACACTTTTTTCCTGTAATATCTTTTAAGTATTGCATCACCACCATCTGGCATAAAATGTTGCTGCAGAGAACTCTAAGGCCAACCTGAGTTTTCTTCCCTATACGTGACCTGATCGTTTTACTTGAGTGATCATCTTTAAAGTCTAAGAATTTTTCTAAGCTGTATCTCTAAGTTGACTCTTCTGGATTAATTTTTTCTGATACAGTATAAATTAAAGTCTTTATTTCAGAATATCATATTCATATTTGATCTATTCCATTGTTTTGGTTTTCTTCTATGGAGTCTCCAATTACATACACTTATTGAACCTTCTTTCCCTGTATTCTATTTTATCATTTTCTCTCTACTCTTTTTCAACTCCTTATCGCCATTCTATTTTATTTGCCTTTCTCACTTCTCTCTTCCACGTCCCTTAACTGTGATTTTCATAATTGTCTATTATTTGTATTCTTTCCACTTCATCTTTAGCTCTCTGATATTTTATTTTTCCTGAATTCTGCCAGCCTTGCTTCATCTTCTATTATTTCAACATCTTTTTCCTGTGTTCTCTTTCTCTTCAACTTTTTATTTTGAAAAATTGCAAACTAACCAACATACTGGAAGAATAATACAATGAGTATCAATATAATCTCAACATAGTTTCATCAATTGTTATCATTTGCCATATCTGTTTTGCTCTCTACACACACACCACCAAAGTAAATTGCAGACATCATGACACTTCATCCATTAAGACACTGTCCTGCATCTCCTAAAATGAGAACATTGTCCTTCCATAATATCATCTAATATGTAGTTCATATTCAAATTTCCCCAGTCACCCCCAAAAGTGGAAATGCCTTTTTATTCTTTTAATGTAGAAAAGACCCCCAATTTTTCTCATGACTTTTACTTGTTTCAGAGTACATGCTGGTTTTTTGTTTTGTTTTGTTTTGTTTTTGTAAAATGTTCTATATTCTAGAATTGTGTAGTTAGTTCTTTATATTTTATTTGTTTTAATAACTCTTATATGTCCTACTGGAAATGGGAAAGAAAGGCCAGTCAGGTCTAAAGTCCTGATGAGATTCAGAGTACACATTTTTTACTATAATTATATTGTTTTTCAGGTAGCACTCCATCAAGAGGCACAGGATTTCAAGTGTCTCACTATTAGTAATTCCAAGTTTAATCACTTGGTTAAAGTGGAGAACTGCCAGGTTTTGCCAATATAAAGTTGCATACCTTTCCTCTATAATTTTAATTAATCTGTATGGTGAATGGTAATACTTCATCACCACATGAATATCCCATCCCTCAATTACTTTTTGCCTAGAGGTTTTAGCATCTCTTAATGATCCTTACCTGAATAAACTACTACATTAGAGGTTCCAAAATGGTGATTTAAAAAAATATATATTTGTGTTCTTGTATATCTATTGTGTGATCTTCCTTCACAGAAGCTATTACTCAATTCACTTTTTTAAATTCAATGGCACAATGTTTGGACAGCTTCATCTGCTCTGTGGCAACGTTTTCCTGGTGACTATTCTGCAACCGTGGAAAATTTTTGCTGCTCTTTTATTGTTTTACTTTACAGTGGATTTAATTTAATACTGTGATTTACTCATTATTGAATAGGTAGTTATTTGCATGAGGCTCCTGCAGAGGGGGACAGGGTAGCCTTCCAGACTTCCAGGCTTCCATCAGCCAGACATAGGCTGCTTCCTATAACTACTGCTAATCCATGTGATGATCTGTGTAGCCCTATGTGGAGGTTCCTATCACTCAACCTTTATCTATGCAGAATTCCAGAGGCCCTCAGGGCCATTGCTGGAGACTGTTCATTTTTAGGTGTTCCCACATACCACTCCCACCCTTCAGTGCTTCACCCCTGGTCCTCATCCTGCCCTCTCGAGTCCCACACACAAAAAACTTAATCTCCTGTTTCGGCAAATATAAAACTATGACACCGCATTCAGACTTGGTGGGTTCCAAGCCAGCCAAAAGGCAAGTGTGTTTCTGAAGACTACTCCCTTGCCCCACCTCTAAAGGTACCACCTTGCCACTGGGATTGGGAGGAAGGAGGCTCAGTCCCTGGTGCCTAGTCATTGCTCAGTCATAAAGACCTCGCTGAGAAGATCACATGTGAGCAAAGACTTGAGGGCGTCTTTGCTTCAAGCATGCCTATCTCTGCCTTTCTCTTTCCAATGCTGCTGCTTGCCCAGAGCTCAGCTCTCAGCCTGAGACACACAGGCATAAAACAAAAGTAGAGCTGCCAGAAAATCAGTGAAGGCAAAAACCTGTGCATCCTCCTTCTTCCTCAGCAAGTTTCTCAAGCTACAGGGGCTCCCCCAGGCTGCTGGCCAGTGAGTCTGGACACAAACCTCCACAGCCAGGGTGCTGTGAGAAAAACACCCCAAACTTCGTGAGAACCCCATCCTCGCAGGCTTTTCCCTCTGGAAATAAGCGTGTTCCTCCCCAGGGGTCCACACCATCCTAGTTTGGAGATACGACAAGAGTTTCTCCAGTACAGGTGAGAAAGACACAGGAAGAATCATGGACATATTCTCTCCTGAAGGCCAATGACATACCTGCCCTGTCCCACACCCCTGGGGATATACTACCTATATCCAGGAAGGAAAGGCAACACTTGATTCTTTTCACTCTTGAGGGATTGGGGGCAAATGGAGGTGACCCACTGGGTATAGGGAGGGCACCCTCTTCAGGCATCAAAGACTGAGCAGAAGATGAGAAGGTCTAGAGGCCCTGTGCTGAGCCCAGGAAAAGATTGTCTGTGGGAGTGCTCAGTGTGAGGCAAAGGAGAGAAACAAGTTCTCTCGTCCCAAGCAGCAAAGCTGTAAAGAAGCAGAGTGAGTGGCACCCAGAAAGGTTAAAGAATTCAGGAAAGTCAGTGCAAGCCAGGCCATATAGGCTCTGGCTCCTCTCCAGTTTGGGGCCATAGTCAGTTGCACAATCCTTCTATTTGCACTCTGGTCTGGATCATCCAACAGAGTAGGACATTTCAGGCCTGCTCCAACTCCATTTGTCCTGAAACTCTGCACTGGAAGGTTACTGAAGAAATTGCCCAACAGGAACTGAACAAGGGAGGGAATCGGCAGGCAAGCCAGGGGTGTGCTGGGACTCTCGACTTCTGCTGCCACACAGGAAGATGAAGGCCCACAACGTGTCAGCCCCACTCAACTTCACCCTGCCACCCAACTTTGGCAAGCACCCCACCGACCTGGCACTAAGCATCATCCAGGTGTTCATGCTGCTCATCATGATGCTGTCACTGGGCTGCACCATGGAGTTCAGCAAGATCAAGGCTCACTTCTGGAAGCCGAGGGGGCTGGCCATTGCTCTGATGGCACACTATGGCATAATGCCCCTCACTGCCTTCTCACTGGGTAAGGTCTTCCGGCTGAACAACACTGAGGCGCTGGCAATCCTGATCTGTGGCTGTTCTCCTGGGGGGAACCTGTCCAACCTCTTCAGTCTGGCCATAAAGGGGGACATGAACCTCAGGTAGGACTAGGGGTGTGGAGGGAGAAGCCTGGGGATGGGGGCCACATTGGAGTGTCACAATCAAGGGGAAGAGCTGTGCTAAAGCCAGGAGAGAGAATGAGTCGGGGGCTGGGTGGATATGGGGGCAGAGAGTGGCAGGCATTTATTGTCAAAAGCATACGCTGGGCTGGGGGCAGGAGCTTGGGTATGTCTTGGCTTAAGCACCAAGCCAAAGGGGTCAAGCTGGTCCAGGGGTCAAGCTGGTCCTGAGGACCCCCTACTCCCAGAGGCAGCTCAAGTGGGCATAGGATTGTCTTGAAGGAGTGCTGATTTAAATCAAAGGGGCCTCTGGAGAACTTTATCTGTCTACAATGGTGAGCAAGTTGTTGGCTTTGAGGCCAAAGATCTGAAACAGGGGGCAGATTGGTTCCAGACATCTCTGTGGAGAGCAAAGTGGTTTGGAACCAAATGAGCACCTCTAATTCCTGTTGAGCAAGCAAGAATTTCCAAAGTTCCTTACAACTATCCAGGCAGATGGGACATCTTCTCTTAACTTTCCTTATCCTCCCATCCGATGCAAGAACACTTCCATCCAAAGAAACAGCCAGGTAGCACTGGGTAGGTTATTCTGGGCCTCACCTATTATACTAGGGTGCAGTGGGGTGGGTGGGGAGACCAGCAGCATCCCCTGTGCTAGCTGAGGGGACTCATTTGCAGAAGCTCCTGCCTTTATGCCTTAGTCTCAAGCTCAATGTCCACTGGTTGGATCCTCTTCTATTCCAGGTAGGGCAGTGGACTCAGACAGTCCATGTGTCTGTCAGCACCCTGCCCCAGGCCAAACTTTACTAAGAAAACCAGCCAAGAAAGAAACCCCCTCCTGGTGAGGCTAGGACTGATTTTTAAATTAAGGAAAGAAATTGTTGGGGTTTGCCAGGACTTGTCATCTGAACAGTTCTGGACTCTCCACACATAAGATTCAGGCCTCACTGAGGCAGTTGATGGGAAAAGAGGAACAAAAAGGAGGCTTGGCTTATACCGTCTCCCACAGGAACATAGCCAATGTTCAACCACCTCACTGTGAGGAAGTCTTCCCTCTATCTAATCTGAATTGCTCCTGCTGCAAAGCAAGCCCTCAGTCTGGATACGCCAGAATTTGTGAGAAAGTTGTGTCTGGAACCAGTCCTGGGCTCTCTCTTGCCAGTGACTCTATGGCTGGAGTGAGTCTGGGACAGCTGGCCATCACAGGTAGGCAGGCAGGCAGGCATATTTCAGAGGCTGGGCCACCAGGTGGGCCTCTCAAGGCAGCCAGGCACTGCAGCACCCTCCTTAAGATAACCACTTAGACAAGCTCCAAAAACTGCAGGTTACTCACAGGCAAGAGAAAACATCCTCAAAGTTGAAGAGAGCTTGGCCCGTCAGGGACAGAGAATGCCAGAGAGAACTGGACCCTTTTGACCATCTTTGGGTTTGTTTTTCTTTTTAATTTCTGGAGTAAAATGCTTAACTTATTTTTTGTCTTTCTTCTTTTCCTATATAAACATCATTTCATTATAACATTGATGAGATGCTGTAGGAACTTAGCTCTTGTTTATATCAATTATCCTATGGTAAAATTGGTTTCGTATAGACCTCGTTTTGCTTAAAGTCATAGAACCTATCAACAATGTTAAGTGAAGACTTACTTTACTTTGCATTCTTTGTTTCTGGTCCCTGGAAACCTCCCTTACTTTCTTACAAGCTCAAGTGTGTGCTTAAGTATTTTAGGTGTTCATAGGGAGGGTTTTCCATTATTCAGTCCATAATATTCTTTGAGGGTCTGCCCTCACCTCTCACAGCTTTTATCCCTTGTGATGCTTCTTCCTATTGCTCTTCTTGATGGCTATACTCTGGACCCTTTGGACTGGGCTGTACTTGATGTTCATTTAAGCCATATTTCACCTCTCTGGAAACAATGAAGTGTAGATAGAGGATAGCACTGTGGACAGGAGAGATATACTCTTACTGTGATTTTCCTGAGGTTTGCCAAGCTTTCACACCCAATCTTCCAACTAGAATGGAAGCCAGAGCTCTTTATTGTAAGGTCAATGTCCACAATCCAGGAATGATCTATAGCAGCTTCATTCATTCAATTGGTCTTCCTGGGAGGCCTCTCTATATAAGGTGCTAGGAGTAACATATATTAGATTCCAAATGGAAACGGTAATAGGACAATTAGCATACAAATAAGAGCTGGGAGGATATTATTCAGGCTCTGACACTCACGATTTATCTTAAAAATGTAAGGATAAACCAGAAAGTGCGAACATGGGAATATTGGTGTCGGGACTAGAATAGTAACCAAGATACAAAGCAGGTCTGATGACCAGGTAATTTGGTCACTTACTCATCAATGAGGAACTATTGCTGCCTTCTCTATTGCTCTAGTATTATGGTCCTTCAATTATTGTTTCTACTTCTTTGCTGCTATCTTTTGTAGTCATAATCATAGCCTCTGTTTATTGCTTTTTCCTTTGCGTGTTTTTGGCTTCTGCCTGACCATCCCTTCCACGCCACTCACTCTCAAAGACCAAGCATTCTGTCACTGTCTCACATTCAAACTCCCCAAGAAAGAAAATGCTTTCAGTATAGCTAATCCTTGTTATCTAAGTTGGACAGAGCCTCTTTGTCCAGCCATCCCCTAAGCTCTAAGGCGGACACTTAGCAATTGTGGGTCAGGTGCTATTTCTGTGATCCAATAGGATATTCTCAGAATGATGGGATCACACAATTATCTATCTTCCAAATGGACGGTGCACATGGCAAGTGCTCAGAGCAAAAAGGGTTCTATTACAAAGGAGGTCTGAATAGTTCCTTCCATAATGAAGTACACAGGGATGGAAGCAGCTAGACAGACCTGAGTACAGATCCTGCTTCAGCCATGATCCTGGAAAGTCACAATTCTTCCACCTTCTAAGATAATGGTGTGTAAAATGCTTAGCAGTGTTTGGCACATAGCCAGCACTCAACAAAAAGGTCTATATTAATGGGCTTTCTCTCTGCACTCTTTTGTATCTCCCACCCAGCATCATGATGACCACATGTTCTACCTTCTTGGCCCTGGGCATGATGCCCTTCCTCCTGTATGTTTACTCCAGGGGGATCTATGATGGGGACCTACAGGACAAGGTACCCTATAAAGGAATTGTGTTATCGTTGGTCCTGATTCTCATTCCTTGCACCATAGGGATCTTCCTCAATGCCAAACGACCACAATACAGACACTATATCATCAAGGTAAGAACCTGGGGGTCTGGGCAGGGAGCAAAAAGACAACTATCGTTTTAGTGTATGGCTTTGAGCTTTTTGGTTTCTTTGTTAAAAAAAAGAAAAAAGAAAAAAGAAAAGAAAGTCTACTACTAGGACACTTACTTCATGGGAATGTAACATCCCTGAGAATACTTCTGAAAAGTTAGAAGAAAAATAGTAAAACACCATACACAAGTATAAGATATAATCATTATATTAAGAATAAAATTAAACTTTGAGGGCCAGGTGGTCAAGGAATTTGCTCTGGGTCTTGGTGTGCCTTGTGCATGCAGGCTGCTATATGTCCAGGTACCTCCTTCACATGTGCAAGAGCTGGATGCTGGTTAGGGACACCTACTGTCACGATCTTCGGTTTACCCTGAAAGACAGGGATAGGAGGTGACTTGTGCAGACGCTAGTTCCAAGGTTGGAACAGTAACACTGCAGACCTGGCAGCCTCCCAGGGAGCACATTTTGGTTTTATATTTATCCCTCCTGCTTAAGTTCTCAGAGCACTACATATACCCTTCTTTTGGACATCTGTACACTGTGTCTGAGGAATGAGTTTTGAGCCCCTGTCAATAGAAGCACTGGAGGCAGAAGCTGTGAGGGGACCTGTTGGAATCCCTGTGATGAAGCAGAAACTTCTGGGAACTAAAATGGCTTGTCTCAACCCATGTCATCGTGGTAGAACTTGTAGGAATCCTTAGGTTGTGTCCATGTCTGTTGTCTCCATAGCCACTGGCTGTGGTCTCTGCTGTGGGCTGGGTCAGCGGGAGGCTTTCTGGAGGGGATGGTCCTAAACCAGACCATGAAGAAAGGATAGGATTTGGGTAAGCCTGAGGCGTCTAGAGGAGTTCAGAAGGGAACCAAGGGCAAACATGGCTGGCTAGATGAGAAGCCAGAGGGGAGGAGGTGATGGTGTACACTCCCAGCACTTCAGGAGTGTGTTGGGAGAAGGCTGGAGCCAGACTCCAGAGTGCTGTGGTCACAGACAGGGCATCATGGCACTGCCTCCTTGGAGTGCAACTATTGTCCCTCTGCCAACTTCTGTGACCTTAGAGTTCAGTCCCTGTCAGTCTCCATTCTGGCTCACTGTTCATCACTGGTCCGCAGGAAAACACTACCTCCTAACATTCTGAGGGCCCATTCCCATCCTGCCCCTGGATCTATGCCCTTGGGCCCATCTAGAGCATGCTACTTGGAGGTCAAGGTGTGGCAGCAGCTTGGGGCCTCAAACAAGCTTCGAGTCAGATTTTCAGGATCACTTTATTTTCACACTAGCATTGTCAAAGGCAATTCTTCCCTTGTCCTGGCCCAGTCCTAATACTGTGTTGGAAGACACAGACGTCATTCTTCCTCCTGTTCATGGCTGATCACCCCACTCTGCTCTGGATGTCATTTTCCATTCTCTCCACCCTTGCCTCTCAGAGATCTCCTTTTGTTGATCATGTTCCCTACCTCTGAAGCCTTCTCCATGTTACTTTCACTTCTAGAACTTTGTATTAGTTCTCCACAATCAGCATTGATATAGGTTTGCATATCTCCTGTCTTTAAAAACAAAACAATCCCTCAGCTCCCACTCCAGCCAACCTCTTTTTCCTCCTCGCTTCCTAGATATGCTTTGGGAAACACTCCTCCCCCCAAACACTTTCTTTCACGCACTTTCCACTTCCACCACACCACCTACAGGCTGCTCTCACAAGTGACCAGGCCCATAACCATTAGTCTGTTACTTGCTCTCCCATCCAGTAAGCATCTTGGTGACCACTTGCTCTACTTTCTTCATCAAGTCCAATGGACATTTCTCAAGTCTTCCTTGACCATTTAGTAGCTTTTGGTATAGCTGACTACTGCCTCCTTCTCAGAAGCCTTCTCCCTCAGCTTCAGTAACTAAGTACTCCTGCTTTCCCACAACTTCTCTGGGTACTTCTTTTTTGGACTCCCTTGGGACTTCCTCTGATAAGTTACTTCTCTACACTCAGCTCATTCTTTCTGCTTTTCTTTTCAAGCTTCCCTAAGCCCAGGATCTCATCTCAACAAACATCTATAAGCTGAGATAAATTCCAGAACAGCATCTTCAGGCTTCAACTTCTCTCCTGACTCCAGAATCCATTTAACTAACAAATCTTTCTACATGAATGTGTCTCAGGCATTTAAAACTCATTATGTCTTAAATTAAAATCATCTCCTCCCCAAGCCTGTTTCCCCCTTCTCCTCCCGCAAATCTCTCAATGAATGGCATTCATTGTGCCCAACTGCTTGAGCCAGAAACTGGAAATTATTTTCAACATCCCCTCTCCCTCTCCACTCACAGAATTTGGTGATCATCAATCCTACCTGCTTTTGCTTGAATCCATCCATTTGTCCCCATCCTGTATCTATTGTCGTCATTCAGAGCACTATCATCTCCACTAGACAACTCAAATAGCCTTTTAACCTGGCTCCCTGACCCACTTTTAATGTGAGGATAGAAAGCATAAACTCTATTGTGCCACTCCACTCCTTAAAGCCCTTTTATAGATGAGAAAACCAAAATCCAGAACTCCAAGTACAAATGATATAAGAACATATGTCTCTTTTATCTCAGGATAACTGTCATTAAAAGCGTTCTCTGAGGATGCAGAAAGAATCTCAGATCTTAAAGTTGGACAGGACTTCAAGATGAAGTTCAGTCTCCTGCCTTACTCTCATTTTATGGGTTGAATAACTAAGGCCCAAGGAAGTTCCTTGGCAGAGCCAGGATTATCAACCAGCTTCTTGTTCCAGTTATGCTGCACATCCACTGCTCCACTCCACAGCAAAAATCGAGTCAAACTGACCCCAAAGAATATTAAAGGGGGTAACATACACCTGGGCTGAAAAGATGGGGACCAGTAACAAAGAATCACATAAAAGGTGATCTACAAAAGACAGATGTTCATTGGACCCAAACTGCCATGGCTAAACCTCCAAAGTTTACCAACCAAAAGCCAACGGCTCCATTTATCAAATACTCCCAAGCAGGAATAACTCCCACGAGGATGCACAAATATGTGGTCCCGATTTAAAGGCTGATGTTTCTTTGCTTTTGTGGCTCTTTGAGGGCTATGTTCATCCTTCATCTCCCTGTTCCCTAAAACATAGTGACTAGCTGAAAAACAAGCCAACAATCATTCCAGCCTCTTTGCACACTTAACCCTCCTAGAGATTTTCAAATCAAAATTATCTAGCTTCTGAAAACTGGCTCTGATAGAAGGTATCTGCTCAAATTCTGCTCGACCAGTCACATCTCCTAGTAGGAGGTCATGTTTACATATGCCAAGAAATTAGGCAGGCAGTGTGGGGTAGTGGTTAAGAGCCTGACCTCTGGAGCTAGATATGGCAAGAAACATTTCAGGGATGCCCTATTTGGAAAGGCAATTCAAGTATTATCTAGCCCATGCAAGGGTTTATTCAAGGCTATGTGCTTAGAAGGTTGATGAGAACCTGAGCTTGACGTGACCTGGCAGCCACTTGGACCATAAGCCACCCAGCACTTTAACAAGGGTGCTGCTGTCACACTGTCTTAACTCCACCAATGCTTTTCCCACATGCTGCTGAACCGACCCGATTCTCTCTTGCCACAAAGCTGTCAACTTGTAGCTTCTGCTGCTCCTAGGTATGTCTTTTAACACTTCCCTCTGCTCCTGCTATCCTCTAACTCTGCAAACTCCCGCCATAAGAGGACCAGACTAGTTGGGTCATTTGTCAACATGTATAGGCCACCTTTGTGTGAAGAATTTGGGCCAGGTCATCTCCTGAGTCAAACTGATGGATTGGCTATCCATGGAAAGCTCATCACAGCTTCAAACAGGTAACAACAGGAAAGTCTAGTGGTGTTAAACATGGTCACTTATGGAGCAGCAGCTACCTATGGCCTCTTGTTTCAGAAAGAGGTTGTGGACATGAGATTTTCACAATCAGCAGGGCTCAGAGTGATAAGAAACTTTGGGATGTTAATTTCCTCTCCTTTACTTGTAATAGGAGCTATGATTTAGTGAGTTCTTATATGCCAAGCCTTGTGCTGCTAACCTCACTCAGTTAAGTGACTTATCAGTTACACATCTTAAGACCAGCTGAGCCAGTTTTCACACCAAGGTCACACAATGTCTGTGCTTATAAACACTCTACAGCCCCCCCAAAAGTGAGAGAATGAAATGAGGGAATGAGAGTGCATGCCCACACAGAGGAAGAGAGCTTCTGGATTCATGGCAATTCCTGTAGCCCAATGCCCCCTACATTACCCATTAAACTCTTTTGATGGGGTCAAAAATGATTTGGTCATCAGGTAGAAGACAAATCAAAAAGGCAGGAGTCCAAAAGGAGAAATCAATTCAAAATGCAAACTGAGCAGCTCATCAGTTAAGTTTTTTAATAAAACTTGAAGCATGTGGTTACTAATGAGATTTGTGAAACTCCTTCATATTCTGGGATAGGGCCGCTAGTTGGTAGTTTTATATGACCACATTGGTTGGAACATAAGTTAAAAACACAAAATGCAAAACTCTGCAGCTGAAATTTGAGCAAATATTAAAATATTACTAGACCACTATGAATGTAATTAGTGCCACTGAATTATACACTACAAAAAGGTTAAAATGGCAACTTTTTGTTATATTTTACAATTTTTATAAATGGTGTTAATATAAAATGTTACACATGTGAATAAATTGGAGAACTCAACCCAACACATATAATCTTGAAACAACATGGTAAGCTCAAAAAAAGTATGGTATATATACCTTTACTCAAAAGGTGAGACAAAAAGCCTTAAATTTGTGCATGTATTTTCAGTTTGGAGTGCATCATTCTCTAAAATTCAGATAGTAAAGGGCACTTTGAAAGCTTCAACTTTGTATCACATGCTAAAAAATCTTAACACTGTAACTTCGTTATAAATTTTTGAAAATTTTAAATGGTATTTAAGATAAAACTAGGAAAATTTTTTGATATTGCTTTACTATTAACTTGATTAATATTCACTCTCATACTATTAAAAGCAATATATGTTGCTTTCACAGCATTTAATGAAGGACAGGCGGGACCTACATTGTTTCTGATGCCATCATAACTCAAAATATTTCTGAAACTCCTTTTGGGAATTTCATATCCATTTTGCAGGTCATTCAAGAAAATAGGCTCGACTATTTAGTTATACATTATTTGGCCTCTAAAACCACTATACCAGACTTGATTATCCAACCTGTTTACCAGCTTCACTTCAAATGACTCTTGATAACTTCCGGCAGTCAAAAAGCATCCTAAAATGTATGAAGTTCCTACCCATAATGAAAATACTTAAGTATGACAGGTCCTAAGAATAACATCTAACAAGTTTCAAATCGTTTGGAGCAATGGCAGTATTGTAGGGTTGTGTATACAAGCTCCAGGGTTAATGGCTTTGCAAGAGAACTTTCCATTTACAAGATCCACCTTGCAAGGTTGTGGTCTCATTCCCTCAGAAAAACAGCACTTCACTGAAAATCTGCTTATCCAGAGATATCAAGCTGAGGCTGTGCATGGCTGTCTTTAGTAATAAGGGTTAATAAATCAGGTTTCTGTCCTCCAAGAAGCTTGCTATCTAAGAATTCCAAAAAAAAAAAAAAAAAAGGAATAAAGGTCTTTTGTTTTCCCTTCCACTTCAAATACCAATTTTTTAAACTGTTTTCCATCTCCAATGCCCACACCTCTGCTTCCTCACTCTCCGCCCTATCTCATATCATTCTTCTAATTACCTTTTCTTGTCTTCATTTGCAGGGAGGGATGATCATCACTCTTTTGCTCAGTGTGGCCATCACAGCACTCTCTGCCATCAATGTGGGCAAGAGCATCCTGTTTGTCATGACACCCCACTTGTGGGCCACCTCCTCCCTGATGCCTTTCATCGGCTTTCTGCTGGGCTACATTCTCTCTGCTCTCTTCCACCTCAGTGGAGAGTATTACTTTAGGTCTGTCCTGTGGGCCTCATTCTTGTCCTAGTCTCTCAGGAAAAAGAGATCTGATATCTGAGAAAAGTTATTTCCTAGCAATGTTCAAATGTATCAACTGAACAAGGAACTCTGGACTGTGAGAAGTATTGAGAAGTGAAGGAAATGAATGGGTTAGAAACAAACCCAGACTAAAGGATCTATTTCATCATCCAAAAAGAAACAACTCATGGCAAAGTGCTCCCTCCTGAGCCTAGATTCCATCTCCTGCCCAACTCCCAGGTAGCTAATGGCCCTGGTATAGCTCCATGTCATCGTGACAATTGATAATATTCCTTTCCCACTTTTCCTCTTCTGCCTTGACAAGACCACCACCAAGTGACAGTTCAAAGGTGGCATTCAGAGCTAAAGTAGCTGTGGACTTGGCTAATCCAATTCACAAGCAGCTGCTACTTTAGGAGAACTGATAATCTAAGAGCCTGCTGTGTGAACATCAGATATCCAGTCTATACAGAACAGTATCACATTTCAGGAACTTTTTTCCAACCATAGTAGATAAATGCTGATGCACAAGTCTATACATTAGTAGCACCCGAGTCCATCCACTCCATCTCCCCCAAAACTAGTGTTTTACTAATACGATTTAAAAAGTTAATTTTTAAAACATGCTGAGAGGGAACAAATTACTATAGGGTGTAACACATGGTGACAGAGTCCAAAGGATGGCAATGACCACTCAATGTCAATTTTCTGAGTAATACAGATCTTAACAAATGGCCACAGCAGTCTTCCTCCTAATGTGCTGAGACAGCTCTCTGGGGTTTCAGTGAATAACTATCTTAAGACACTAATCACAATTCAGTGAATTAAATACATGTTCACTAAATGCAAACATCTCATTCTTTAGCGCATAAAATGGAAAGCCAAAGAAACCAAGAGAACATGTTCCAAAGAAAATTGGGCTGAATCAAGTTGTTTTTTTCCTGTCATCATGCTATGGAGTTAAAGGTGTCCAAGCCAGGAACTTGGAAATAGGACTAACTCTCCAGACATTTCAATCTTCTACTGTATGTTGAAATTTTATTGCCCTACATGTAAAGCCTACCCCATATAACAAGCCCACCAAATTTTAGTCTGGTAATCCTCTAAAAGCAGAAAAACCGTAATTTCTGAGCTAGTCAATGATCTTATAAAAACTTCCTGACATGAATTTGCAAGTCACCACCTTCCAGAAGGCTGCATTAGTGATTTTAGGAAATAGGTCAACTTTTTTCTTGAAACCACATGCACTCCACATACCAGGCTCACTTCCATCTTCCTTAGACTGACTGTTCAGTGGCCTTAAAGGGTATCTGAGAGGGAGAGGGGCAAGTGAGGCTGCACACAGATGACTCTTCTGAGGGAAGGGGTTGGTCTTTACATCTTACACAGCTGCAGACGCACTGTCAGCATGGAGACTGGATGCCAAAATATTCAACTCTGCTCTACCATACTCAATGTGACCTTCCCCCCTGAAGTCATTGGACCACTTTTCTTCTTTCCTCTCCTCTACATGATTTGCCAGGTTTCAGAAGGGTTTCTCCTGGTTGCTATCTTTCGGTGCTATGAGAAAATCAACCCTTTCAAGGGTGAGTAGTGAATTATTCCCCTTGGGAGATCTGCTCCCATATTAGAAAGCAAGCAAGCTTCTTTTGGGTGGGACTATGACTCTTATCAAATGTTAACACTGGTAGGGAACCAAGGTTACTTCATTAACTGCATTCCATTTCAGATGGAGTTTGTCTCATAGGACTGGGGTGATTTTGGCTGCTTTAACTAGGAAGACCATGTGTAAGGGCTCAGGATGAGGATAGAACTGTCTTGGTCATTGGATAGCTGTCAGTTATTAGTTTTGTGGAAGGACCCTATTCACAAAAATTCAAGAAGTTTGTACTTTAGAACAGGTTTCTCATGTCCTGGAACCATGTCAGAGCCCCAGTCCTACTGGCACCCCTTCCCCCGCTACATAAGGGGAAACATTAACCCTTTTCCAACTTAGAAATAAAACTGCAGCTCATTGCCAACATTAACATCACACATAGGAATGCTTATTTGCTAAGATTTGACATTTTCAGTGATCAAGAATTACTGTATTTTGTATATGGAAACACCCCTACTAAAAACAATGCTATAAACAGAATGATATCATTTGTTTCCAAAGGCTATCAATATTCTAGAGTGACACAAAAATACTGAGAGGAAGGTTAGGACTGTAATCCATGAGTTATCTCGCGGTAAATGCTGTAGCCACAAGCACCACTGGTGAGTATTCTAAGGGCAAATGAGAAATGGGTTAAAACAACACAATCTAATAACCCTGAATCCAAAAAAGGTAGGTTCCAATTCTGGTTACAGAGTTCAAAAATTTTAACTTATTAAGTAGTAACTTTCACAATAATCTAGTTTGACATTATTTAAACCTTAATCTGATGACTACCAGATTAATTTCCTAGCCAATTTAGCACCTATTTTCCAAGAGGCTCACATCATTTCAGTCTCTTCAAAATATAATCAAACCTTGAGAAAGCTAAGAGTCCTTTCCTTAAAGCGGACTATAACCCCCTTCCCTCTTTTCTCCCCAATCGGGAAACTCAACCTTACTTAGTAACATATTTCAGTATTTTACATTTTAAACATCAGTATATTCTTAATTGCTCAAATCCTTCACCTGCCTTTTTATTTACCACAAACTTGAGGGTCCCTCTTTAAGACCTTTTCAAGACCATGGGGGCTGATTTTACACCCTAGAAAATACAACTTCCCCTGATAGAATTCATCGTCTTATAGCAGGGAAATGCAGATTTACAATCAGCTAACATGTAACGGTTATCAAGCAGCAAAAGAAACAAACAAACAAAAAAACACAGTAAAAAGGTGACCATACTTTAGAAACATTTTATAAAACTTTGGTTCAAAACTACAGCAGAGCTGTGAAAAACTTAAGTCTGATGCTTATCTAAGAGCAACTCGAGAAATCTGTTGTCCATTTAAGACTCCACTCGCTTACCAAAAGAGTATGAAGGGGAAAATTTATAAATCAACCAAACCAGGTTCCCAGGTTTGCAGTTTTAGTCACAGAAAGGTCTCAACTGTCCTCATGGGGCCATAATTCTAATTCTGGGTCTTTAGCTCTTAAGACCTAAAAAGAACTTCACTCACAATACACTTCAGAAGACCACTTTGGCAAACTAAGTGAAAATTAATTACTCCTTTAGAACTAATAAACCATAAGCGCCCAGGCAGCAGTGCTCAGGGCAAAAAATGTCAAGTTTTTGTGATTTTGACCCCTGTACCCTTCTACAAAGATGGGAGAACAGGAAAGGTAGACCCTGGCTCCTATCTTCACAACTCCTCTCACCACATCCATGCAGCCAAGAAAAGTAGACTGAACAACAAAAGCCGAGTGGTCTCCCTAAACTTCTTTCTCCTTGACCCCTCAACACTCCCAAAATGCAAGTCAACCTTGCTTAGACTATTGTACTACGTATACAAAAAACGATATGAAATCAGTAAGAGTCAACATTCTAACTTATTAGATCTTTTATTACTGGTAGTACCATCAGAGGTATTGAGGGAAGGCAAGTATTTCCTCAGTTAAATCATAGATGAGATGGTAGATAGAAAAAACAAAACACATCCTAGGAATAAACTGGTATTCTTTTAATCTTCCAGACTGAACAAGCTTTGTGTTAACTCCTCTCTCATTCTTTTTCTCTACCTACAACCCTCTCCAACCTTATAGATAAAACAAAAATTATCTACACAGCTGCCACAACTGAAGAAATTATTCTGGCAGCTCTGGAAAATAAAGAGTGCTCCCCTTGCACACCCTAGGCCTTCCCTCAGTGGCCTGGATTCAGATCAAAAGGCAATTCAGAAGGCCAGTGCAGTAAACCAGTGAGCGGAAAGATGAAAAGTAACACCAGCAGTATCTGAGTCTTTCTCCAAAATTTCCAGGGGAAAAAAAAACTATCCAGTTCATCAAGACTTGCCTGGAGGACAGAGAGTCTATCCTAAAACCCTCACCTATCCTCAGCTTAGAATTTGACACCTATTTGAAAAATAAAAGACTTATTCAATGACAACCCTAGGAAGACAGGAACCAAATCTGCTTTTTGCCCTTGCATCTCACAGCACCTGATAGGCATTTAAAAAGCACTCTGTATCTAAACTTCTCAAGAAAATGTGTTTTTTTTTTCAATCTAAAATCAAATACCCAAATCCTGTTCCAAGTTTTGTAATTAAGTGCTTGGAGAGCTGTAGGAAAGTCCTTTCTAACCTTAAAAATTCAGATCCCATTCCTTCCCTTTAGACATCAGTACTGGGAGATTAAAGCTCCTAAAAACACAAATGATACCAAGTATACAAAAGCAAACATGATTAAATGCAAAAGCAATTACACAAGACAATCCCAAAAGGGGGACAACTTTAACAAGGAAAATCCAGGCGACAAAAAACAAAATTTGACAGAATTGTTTCACTAATCTAATAATCCTATCAGTTCATTAAGTTATCAGTGTTCACACCATTCTCCCTCAAAATTGAGTACAAAATATGCCAAAATGAGTGGTTTCTCAGTTTAAAGAAAAAATTCAAATTAGAATTTTCTCCAATGAAATTTAAACATAATTTCGCACATCACTCACAAGCAAAGCATTAGGTGAAAGACTAAATAACTAATTTTAACACTTGCAACACTTGACCATGCCTGTTTTTTTTCTCATGTCATTTCATGTCAACTAAAACCAAAACAATTTTAGGGCATCAGTCTGGCTTATGTCCACGATTACCAGTATTCCCAGGGCCAGAGCAAACTTCTAAAAATCACTGATTTGGGCCATTAACAAACACTATTAAAAATGCAGATTTGTGAAAGGTCTACTATTCATTATTTTCACATATTATACCCATATTTGACATAGCTGTTCAAATTTTCTCTAATTTCTCTAATATCTAGCTGACATCATCTGCTAGAAAACTTGGTTAAGGTACAACAAAGTATTAAAAAAACAAGTTTAGCTTTTTGAGGAAGGGAACGTTGTACTTTAAAATATATTACCCTCAGTGAAAGATGGAAGGGAATATGGTCAATAATATTGTGTAAGTCTGCATGACAGATGATTGCTAGACAGTGTGACTATGACACTGCAAAGTATGTACCGAATCACTTTTTGTACATCTGAAAACTAATGTAGTTTTGTACACCAACCATAAATTTTAAAAATACGTTATTAAAAGATGAACTTCTAACTTCAAACCATCCTTACAGTTACTAGGTGAAAGAAACATATGAATACAGAGCACAAAAGTTGCACTACGCCTGGAGAGGCTTCTTAAAACTTTGCTTAGGCTTATACCCACATACCTTATGACTCTTTAGGTACTGGATCTGGGAATTTAGGCTAACTTGTTGGTTCAAGCCAACCCACAATCACCTCTACCATTTGTTCAAAAAAAAAGGTCTTTTTATTGCTTCACTATTTAACAAACTTTTTTATATAAGAATGTTAAGCCTCATATGTTTTAGGAGTAAAGAGTAGGAAAAAAACTTTTATGAAGTCTACTAAGTACATAGACCATTACTACATTTTAAAAGCCCAAGGGGAAAAGAACTGCCTTTCCCCATTTGATAGCAATTTCTTGGTCAATGTGTACAGCCTTCGGAGATAAACTACAAAGATTCTGCCATTTTAAATAATGCCAGTGCCCTCCAAGTAGTAATAACACATAAACTCTCTTAAAATTAGCCTCATGTTAAAGATCAGCTTCACAATTTTATGGTCCACAAGTTCACGTCTTAAACACAGTGGGAGGTAGCCTTCATGCCAATGCTTTCAAATCCACCTACAAATATCCCCCCCAACTGAACCCCGCCTCTGGGGAACCCAAAAGCAAGCTTTCTAGTGTTCCCCAAAATCCCTTGCATGGCTTCCAGAGCAGGTATGTCTACACTATAAAGTGTGGCTTTGAGATTATGAAACTAGACTTTGGAAATGCCAGTCCACCATTTAATTGCTCTTCTCTTTGACCCTGAATTTCCATCAGAAAAGTATTATAAATAGTTTTGAAGATTCAGTAAATGTTATTCAATCACCAAATATTTATCTATCCTAATACTAGAGAACAAGTCTGTCAGTCTCCAAAATTTTTAGTAAAAAATAAAGCTAATTTCCTGCAGGTAAAGGGCTCTAATACTTAACAAAGATAGATGTAGAACCTTAAGCAGTTTTCACTTTTTTTTTTTCCCCTTAACATATGGTTGTCACATCTGTATCTCAGGACTAAAAGGAAAAACCATGTGAAATCCCTTTAAATCATTCATGTACATGGATTAAAAAAAAAAAACCTTTATGTGATCATCTCTGACCATCAAAATTGTTTACAACCTTTAAGAGTCATGAAATATTACCTTTCAAAAGGAAACTGATGCTAGACTAAGATGATAAAGGGAAGCCACATGGGTCACATAGTAGGAAAACTGTCATAAACAGTGAGCCATCATTTCAAACAGTTTACCGATCTTTACCCATCTTTTAACTAGCCTGGAAATGTCAAAGGTACTATTTAAATTTTTAAAAATAAAAAAAGAACCCAAACTTCAGGATTCTCTATAAGGAATTTTGAATGTGAACGTAGATGGGGAGGAATTGCATACTTCCTTGAGACAGACACACAAAAGCAGTTTTATCATCTTTTATTATCAATAACAAACAGCTGCTTTAACGTCTTTGCCAAGCAGCTGTTAAAGGGTAGGTGGGAGGACACCCTTGACCCTAACAAGGAAAACTCAGTAAGCCTCTATGTACAAGCAAATTTAGAGCTCTTTTAAGTATCCAAAGCTATTAGTTTAATTGAGGCATTAAACTAATTCTTAATTAACATATTTGAATAACCAGGCACTAAAATGTTCAAATTTTTGCTAGTACAAAAAAATTAAATTTGCTTTAGTTATAAAAGAGCTCTGTCAATATACACAAACTATATACTTCAGACATTCACAAAAATGTGAGAAGGCTTATCAAAAGACAATTTAATACAATTAGTTTTCAACAACCCCCTGGTGGTCCACATCTACAAAGATAATCCAACCCAACCCAACCCCCCTCCAAATTCCACCCCCCTTTCCCCCAGAAAAGCACATACTTACCAGAATTTTTAGCAAGTATGGTTTGGGAATTTGTGTGTGTTTTTAAAAAAGGCCCCCAGGGCAAGTTATTCACAGTTTAATTGCCACTGTCAACTGATCTGGACCTGGACCGGGACCGAGACCTGGACCTCTGGCGATCCACAGATGCTGGAGACTTAGATCTACTTGAAGAACCACGTTTCTGGCTCTTCTCAGGTGCAGGAGACCTACTAACAGAACGAGACTTGCTCCGGCTCCGGCTCCTGCTCCTAGACCGGCTGTAAGACTTGCGACTCCGAGAGCGAGATCGGCTACGAGACCTAGAGGAACTCCTGGTCCGGGAACGAGACCTGCTTCGTGACCTACTAGAAAAGGGAAAAAACAAACAAACGTAAGTGGAAGGCCCTACAAATCCATTAAATAAAAGGTCTGACTGAAAAATATTGAAGAGATACCTGTGCCTTTTGCTGCCTTCAATTAATTTGATTTTTCTCCCATTTATTTCCTTTCCAGAAAGTTTTTCAATAGCATTCTTTAAATCACCATAAGAGGCGAACTCAACCACCCTACAAAAAAAATTTTTTTTTTCAAAGTTATATATATACATCTTACAGTCTCACAAACTACCAAAATCTAGACTAAGTGCCTTATCTATGCTCATTTTGCTATTGCGGTAGGAATGTTAACTCTCAATGAATAACGCATTAGAGCAAGGTTTCTCAACCTTCTAAGTACTAACATTTTAAGCCAGAGAATTCTTTGTTGTGGGGAGCATTCTTGTGTATTGAAGAATCTTGAGCAGCACCCCTAACCTACTATATCCACAAGATGCCAGCAACACCCTCAACCAGTTATGACAAAAAATTAGGTCTCCAGACATTGCCAAATAACCCTGGGAAACAAACTCATCCCTGATTGAGAACCAATGCATTTAAATATGTGCACACTTTAAGTACTCAGAAACATAATAAAATTTCCAAGATTTTTCAAAAGGTTCTTAGAATCTTCAGTACATACTCACCCTTCATTTAATTTAGGTCGATGTGCATCCGCAAAGGTTACTTCCCCAGCTTGTCTCATGAAATCTTTAAGATCCTTAACACAAGATAATTGTGTTAAGCGAAAGAAAAGGAAACTTGACACACAAACAACTACATGATATAAAAACAAGACTACTGAAAGAGAAGATGTTAGATAAAGTACAAACATGGCATTTACCACACTTGTATTCTATCAGAATTCAAAATTTATCTCAGGGCACGAAATAAGCAAATAGCATATTGCTTTTAAGCAAAATGCTAAAAGAAATCAGATTTTAGCATTAAATAGTATTAGTTTATACTAAGCTCAATACGAAAGAAAAACAAAAAACAAAACAAAAACAAAACAAAAAGAAACAGTACATATTTTAAAAGTAAAGACTAAAGTAGAAATTTTATATTTAAAAACAGAACATTTACAAGACACCAGTTATTTTGTGCCCCATATGTCATTAAAAAAGTTTACTTTACCTTTATCATTATTTCCCTAGGCTAGTCAAGCAGCAAACCGTTAATCGGTCGAAGAAACCTTCATGACATATGCCCGACTGGCTCTTCGCCACCCACTTGAAGGACACTACCCAATCGATGGAAGCCTTTAATCGCACATCCCTCCCTATTAGCAGACTACTGGCGGATGCAGACATGTTCTACTCTTGTGCAGTTACCAAGGACACTTTACTGCGATCAGGATTCCAACGACCAACGACCACCTAATTTCGTATCTTTGAACTCTTTTCGACCAGGACCTCTTATTCGGAAGCGTTACAGGAAGACAGCTCTCAACTTAGGGATCAGATCACGTTATCAGCGTTCTGGGATTGCTGCAACCTGGCACTTCAAGTATGTGCCCGGATTACGTCTAGACCGGCAAACACAGATCTAGAGGTGGCCAATTGATCACTGTAGGAGCTCACTGGCAAAGTCAACCAGGCCCAACCAAGAGTGACCAAGACAACGATTAGGATAACCCACAGGCACTCCTCGTCATAAGGCCAACGACACAGATAGGCTGGCAAATAAAGGGTTTAATATTTGGTTAAAATTGATTTCGAAAACAAGAAAAAAATATCCTCAAAACATTTACATTTGATCACTAATATTAAAAGTTTGAAATATCCCCCAATTACGTTTAATTAAAATTTTAAAATTACAATTAAATCCATTAATTTAATTAAAAATACTACTACTTTTAATAAAATATCAATAAAACATTAACTACCCATTTAATATTTAAAAAGCCACAATTAAAATATCTCAAAACTGAATTTTAACAAACCTGCCAGCTGACTCTTGAAGATAAATTTTCAACTATAAGCCGATTTTCTGTCCTTACAGGAGGAGCATTTCTGAGGAAGAGAGTATTCACAATAAAAGAAATGCAGCAATGTGTACTTTTGTCAACTGTGACCAAGTTTAAGCAATCAGATGAGTCAAATGACTTTAACAATTTCTGAATATTCAAACTCATTACAGACTTATCAGAAATAGTGAATTGATATAGGAATGAGAGATGGCCATGTAATACCAGAAACACTTATCGATAATGGCTCTTAAATCATTAACTACTCCTGCAATAATGACTGTTTGAAGCAGCCATCCAACACATACCGTCTATCATTTCGAGGTCTGCGACTACTAAAACGATCAGAGTAGCGTCCTCTGCCTCTTCCACCTCGAGATCGAGCCCGAGCATGTTCAATAGTAACCCTACAGGAATGGAAGGAAAGCCTTCATTATCCACACAAGCTTTATATATAAGAGATCTACTTAGAAAAATATCCCAACAGACCTAGTCTGCTCTAGTTTATGACAATAACTTATAAAACGAAAAGTAAAATTTCACCTTTCACTGCAAAGTTCTTTTCCATCAAGTTCATATACAGCATCATCAGCATCCCTGGGATCTTCAAATTCCTGAAATATAAGCATTAAAGAAATATAATGCTTAAACAATTTTAAAAGTATTCTAAAACATCCTAAGAGCACTAAAAACATGTAATAGAATTAGTGTATTATCTCAGTGCCATATAAATAATAAGCCTAACTGAAAAGTGACCAGGAGCGGTTTCCCTCCAGCCATCAGAGAGGTTCTTTTGTTCCCAAAATTTCACTGCTTTAAGGATATTTTCTGAAGAGAATCTACCTCAACTAAGACCAAAAACGATGCTTATCAAAATCTTCACCAACAAGTCAACCAGTTCTTAATACTTACCACAAAACCAAAGCCTCTCTTCAGATCGATATCTCTTATTCGTCCATACCCCTTGAAGAACCTTTCCACATCTTTCTCCCTGGCCGCTGGATTTAGCCTCCCGATGAATACCCGACAGCCACTCATGACGCCCGGCTAGTATTCCCTGTCAGCAAATAATTCAATCGAGACAATACAAGTGAATGACAGGAATGCCTGGTCAAGGGGTCAAAAACATAAACGACATAAAATAAAATGTTTACCGGGTGATGTTATAAACAAGATTGCCAAGAGTGCCTCTTATTAGGCCAGGTCCCTTGCAGACAAAATTAAAACTCGGCTCCCAACACGATCCTTCCCTGGGCCCAGAACGCAGCAACCGCAACGCCCACTGCCGCCTCTGGAACTGCGCAGCCTCACTCTCCCCGGCTCTTCTGGCCCCCTCCCATCTGCCGCAGTTAGGAAAGGCCGAGAAGTGCGGGTGGAGCCGGCCCCGCCCTCCGCAAGGCCAGCCCAATGGCGACGGGCCGAGCGCTTCGCCGCCTCCCAGGAGCGTCACAGCGGGTGGAAGCCGGATTCTCGCGACGCCACGACCGCGCCTGCGCAGACGGCCACGGGCGGACGCTAGGCAGCCACAAAATGGCGGCGGTAGAGCCGGCCGTGGGGAGAGCCGCGCGAGCCAAACTCCCTCCTCCCACCCCTCCCCCGACTCCACTGTTCCGGAGTCACGGTACCCGCCCGCAGAAAGCCCGAACCACACCCCGAGCAAAGCTCTCGGCCCACTACTCGAGGGGTTCGGCTAGTGAATAGGCAGGGAGGGGCGCACAACCCCTGTGAAAATGACCATAACCACGACCGCCCTTCCACCTTCACAACACCCAAAGGGAGACGTGCCCCAGGGCCCACCTCGAGTAAACTGCGCTCATTGGACGCCGTCCTCCGCAAAGAGAGCAGCCCTGGCCACTCGCGATCTGAGTGACCATGAAGAAGCCTCGATCCGAGAAGCCATTCCCTCAAAGTGAGTCACTCACCTACCGGACAGGATCTTTGGCAGCTGAGACCCAAGAGAGGCCCGTAGTCTGCGACGGAGTCGTCTACCTCCCCGCAGACCAGGACACAACTCGTCTACGTCTGTCCACAACTGACGCACTTAGCTGCTCCGGCGTTCCACAAAATGGAGGGCGCGCCTTTGCGTCACTTCCGGGACCGCCCCTGGCATCGCCCCCTTGGATCTGAGGACGCAAGTTTCCGTGCGGCGGGGAACCTTTTTACCGTGACCGCTCGAGCGACCCTCGCTCGCGGTGGGCGGGGCCGAGGGGCGGGAACTGGCATGGGCGTGGCTGTCCAGGCGCCGGGCGTGGCTGTCTAGTCCCCCGCCCTGGAGGTTCAGCTATTGATGAAGTTCGCTTCACCTATGCCATAAAGTTCGGTTCATCGCTATCGCTCGCAAAAAAATGCCCTAAGACAAATTACATCTCCTTTTTATCTAAATATTTTAAAGATGCCCCAAAGAGTACTGGGTAAAAGAAACTCAGCTTTGCAAAAATATCTGGCCATCTCTGACTCTTTTGTTGCTTGCCATTTAAAGTTGCACGTTAGAGGACCCTCCTTGTTGAACAATGAATATTCTACCCATACGACGGACTGGTGGTTTAGTTATAGTAAGAACACTAAGAAACTGCAGTATTTTTTTAAATGGAAGGTTCTTGCATGATTAAATATTGAAATTGGGAGTGCAGCTAAGGCCATCTTGAATTGAGTCCAGAATGCAGATTTCTGCATTACCACTACACTAGGACTGAACTGGCTAGAAGGTGTCAAGCTACTTTTAAGTCCAAACGATATTTGGTTGACTTTCCCTGTTCAGGTTTCTGAAAGTGTACCATCCTTCAGAAACAATGTTTCTAGAGTGGGCGTGAAATACAACCCACCACATATTTTAACTCCACATTTTCCAAGTGAGGTTGTCAGGCTTAGAAATTTAGGCATAAAGATTAAATTTTCTTTTATTTAATTCTTTTAAATGGAACCCTAGTCACCCTATTTTTAAGAGGTGCCCAGAATCTAGAGTTGCTTCTTTTAACTCGAGTTACACAGAGATAAAGTAGTTCAAGAAGGAGAGGAGCTCCTGGCCCTTACTATGACCTTCTCTGCCCTCCTGGGCATTTAGGAGCTCTGGATTTAGAACTTGGGTAGTTTGTATGGCATGAGCTCTTCCAGTCATGCATTTTTATGTTTATTAAAGAGCCTCAGTGAGTACACAGCAAAATTGTGAAGTTAGTTGTAGAGATTATTAAGGATGGATTTAAAAGAAGATATATATTTGCTGAGTTAAAAGAAAACTTATCTGTAGCCGCTACCCTGATAAACACAGGCATTTCACAATGCACAAATTGTCCCAAGCCAGTACTTTTTAAATTCGTTTGCTTTCTACATAGCATTTTGACAACTGATCTTCCAGTTGTTTTCTACATTTTGTGTTGACTGAAGCACTGCTTGTGGTTTCACTCACTAAACATTTGTAATGTTTTAGTTCTTTTATTAAAAGAAGATAAAGCAAATAGGGCCAACATTCAATAGTCATGAATTCTAGAAAGTGGGGACCATTGTCACAAGTAATGTTGATATTAGTCTTTGAATTCTGAATTGTATTTATTTATTTATTTATTTAGTGACATTGTTTAACAAAATCCAGTAAGTTTCAAGTGTACAATTCAACAGTAAGGCATATATATATTACATGTGTGTTCATCTCCCACAGTTAGATTTTTTTCTGTCACCACATTTTAGACAACTTTTACCCCATCTACCTCTCTCCTCCCCCAGCCTCCACCCTCTGGTAACCACTAGTCTATTGTCCATGTCCATGAATCTCTGTTTGTTTGTCCTGTTTGTTTCTTGCTTTTAGGTTTATATCCCGTATATAAGTGTTTTGCAACTTTTTCTGTCTTGTTTCACTTACCATGATTATCTCGAGGTCCATCCATATCACAAATGGCAGTATTTCATTTCTTCTTACGGCTGAGTACTATTCCATTGTATATATATGTACCACAGCTTCTTTAGCCAGTCATCTGTTGTAGGACACTTCAGTTTTCCATGTCCTGTCCACCCTGAATAATGCTGTTATGAAATATCAGTGAGCAAATATCTTTTTGGATATGGGTTTTTAAGTCTTTTGGGGTAAATACCCAGTCGAGGGATTGTTGAATCATATGGTAGATCAAATCTTAGATTTTTGAGGAACCTCCATACTGTTTTTGTATAGTGGATGTACCAACTTGCAGTCCCACCAGCAGTGTATGAGGGTTCCTTTTTCTCTGTATCCTCTCCAACATGTTACTATTTGTCTTGTTGATTATATCTATTCTAACAGTTGTGAGATGATACTTCATTGTGGTTTTGATTTGCATTTTCCTAATAGCTAGCAATGTTGAGCATATTTTCATATGGTTTTTGACCATTTGTATGTCTTCTTGGGAGAAATGTCTATTCAGGACTGTTATGACGTGCTACTAAAAGGGTCACAAAGATATAGTAATGGGTTAAGGTTAAGAGCCTACGTACTAATCGCCATGTCTCGCTTCTGGACACCTGCTTGCTTGAAAAGTTATTGTTTGACTATTACTCCTGGAAACCTAACAGTTACCCATGGGAACCTAACAGTTACCCATGGGAACCTAACATTTTAACAGTACACTTTCTGCTTCTGTACCCCCGCTTGCACAACCCACCTTTAGGTTGACAGGTAGAGAATAGAAGAAATATTAAACCTTTGTGATTTAGACAGAATGAAGAATGAGATTTTGGGCTTAAAACCCTTGTATCTTTATGTTTCGGGGCTGCT
>PVKZ01001549.1:0-191295 GCA_004027375.1 Macroglossus sobrinus | reverse complement strand
TATAAACTGCCTCTAATATCAGAGCATTCAGGTTGAGTCTGGTTATTCCGGTCACAACAAGGACCTCTGCCCATTTTTTAATTGGATTTTTTTTGTTCTTGTTATTGAGTTGTATGAGTTTTTTGTATATTTTGGATATTAAGCTCTTATCAGACGTGTTTCTTAAAAATATATTTTCCCATTCGGATGGCTGTCTCTTTACCTTGTTGACAGTTCCTTTTGCTATGCAGAAGCTTTTTAGTTTGATGTAATCCCATTCATTTATTTTTGCTTTTACCCTCCTTGCCTTTGAGGTCAAATTTATAAAATCCTCTTTAAGTCCAAGATCCATGAGTTTAGTTCCTATGTTTTCTTCTATGCAGTTTATTGAGTAAACATTATTTTTGCTGCAATAAGAGAAAACAATCTAGAAAAGGTTTTCTGGGGGAGAAAAAAAAGGAACAGTACTGCTGTACAGCATCAGAAAAGTTGCTGCCTTCAGCCCATGGTGTTGTGATTTTCTTCAGGTTTGATTTTTTATAAAGCCTTTTCTGTTCATTTATTTACGGTTAAAAAGTTTATGATTTCCACAAAGGTAATTTTTTATTAGTATTGCCTAGTGAACTGATCTACTGTATTTCAAACTACTTTTATTGCAATGTTTTTTTTTCTATGACAATCTCTAATAAGTTTCCTTACCAGAATGTTTAACATTGTTTCTCCAGAAAACACAAACTCATCTTCTATGTACAGAATTACTCTCCCTCCTATGTTATCCTATAATATTCTGGTATGCCCCTATAATCCCTCTCACTAACTTATAATAAAGATGTGTTATTCATGTTTTTGTTTTCCAGAAATGCCTAGCACAGAAAAGACTCAATATCTGTAGACCTGGATTTGCATTAGCATTTTATTCAGGTCATTCACTTCCTATAAGAATGTTTCAATAAAATGGTTTGGCATCCTTTTCCTAAGACATACAACTGAGGGGCAAATCTTTAGTAAAGGAAGAAAGATGCAGAGAAATCACAGATTAAAACAAATACAAAATTTATTGGCCATGTCTGTTGGGGACTTTGAGCATAACTGTGGAATGTTTCATTCATACCATTCTTGATTTCATCTAACTCAGGGATCAACAAATTACAACCTGTGGGCCTAATCAAGCCTGACACCTGTTTTTGTACACCTTGAAGATGGTTTTACATTTTTAAATGGGTAGGGGCAGCGGGGGAATCAAAATTATGAAATTCAAAAGTCATTATTCATCATTAAAGTTTTTTTGAAAACAGCCGATTCTTTTCATTTAATTATGGTCTATAGCTATTGTCCTGTGACAAAAGCAAGGCTGAAGAATTGCAAAAGAGACCTACAAAATCTAAAATATTAACTTTCTGGCCCTTTACAGAAAATATTTGCAAACCCCTGAGCTAACTGCCTCCTAGATCCTAAACTATTCTGGGAATGCTCCATCCAACTCCATTTGTCAGATAATAAAATAACAAGGAAGCAGGATTTGATCTTTAGTTCTAAATAGAGTTTATTTTATTCTAATTATAAAACATAATTCTTATTACATCAAAAAAGTTCAACAGGAAAAATATTTGAAAGATGAGAACACTCATGATCTCATCTCACCAAATCCACATGATTATATTTTGCTCAATTTCCTTCTTGTGGTTTTTGTCCTGAGTGTTTAATATATGTTTTTCAATTCAAAATTCATCATCATTTTTTAAAAACTTAGATATGAGAATGTAAAAGGCCATTCTTATTCCCTAAGGAATAACTATTTGCTTTTTAAATAATTTCCCTTTCATGTTTTTCAACAAGCACAATTGCATTTTCAAAATATGAATCATCCTCACATATTGAATTTGGTATCATGAGTTTTCTTATTCATGAAACTTAATCATGGGCATTTTCCATGTTTCTTTGTTTTAATATATTTATGCTCAAAGTGCATACTCAGATTTGTATCTGTTTTTCCACTTAACATGACACAACTACATGCCTAGGGAAAATACTCATTTTGACCAGCTATTTTGCTTCTCTGAAAATGTCCTAAATCTCACCAGACATTTTTAAATTCCTATTCAAAACTCCTAACGCTAAGAAAAAACTGTTGCTTCCTTGATTCTAGCTAGTAGTTCTAAAGATCTTTCAAAAGAATAAGTATCCTTAGCCTCTCTTGGAATTGTATAATTTTTTTTTAATATTCGGTTTTCGCTCAAATTCAACCCTACATACCTGTATGTCTTCTTTCTATTTCTACTCCTGATATGTTGTAGTTGTTTAATTTAGTGAGCAATAATTAAAATACCTGTGAACCCACTACTGTAATTTGAGTTTCTACATCAGTGTTTCTCAATACTAGCTATATACCAAAATCACCCAGGAAGTTTTTATAACACTTGCCTGGGTCCCTACTGGCAGAAATTCTGGTTTAATTGGTCTGGGGTGGAGCCCTCCATGTCTGTTAGTAAGGACTGCAGGTAATTCTAATATGCAGCCAGTAACAGAGGTGCTGACCTAGGTCTAGGAACCATATATTTGTTCTCCACAAAATCTGTCATCTGGCTCCATGTTCCCTCCTCCAAATACTCACGTCCAACTGTAATGGCTGGAGCCCTCCTGGGAAGCAGATTCGCAACGCAAATCATTCTAACATCAAGATAAATTTAAATTCAGGGTACCTAAGCATATCATCCTTACTATCCTTCTTAATATTGACAGCTGCCATCTCTTGAACCACTGTTATGTGCCTGACTATGCTAAAGACATCACACACGTCATCTCAGTCAGTCCTCACATTGGCTCTTCCATGTAGGTGTTACAGCATTTTTTAAATGAGGAAACTGAGGCTTAGGAGAATCTACTCTGCCCAGAGCATCCTACTTTCTGATTTTCCTGCCAAAGCCCTACTCACAAAAGCTTGTAGCTTGACCTTCATGTAATACTTTTCTGTGCATTAGGGTGACCTAGAAACAAGAAGCCCTTCTGCTGAGTTCCAGAGTCCTGACCACCAGGCCAGAGAAGTTTGGGGTGAGGAAGGAATTAGAATAGGCAGAATATCTCTATGTAGGGAATGAACTGAAGGAGAAATGGAGCCATATCTTTAGAGAGAAGGAGCAAAGAAGGTTAACATAAGGGCTCCTGAGAGCACATTCTTAGGCGAAAATAGAAAGTCATTCCCACTAATTCAGAATTTGTTTTAAAAATTTAGAAATTCTTTATAGTTCCATAGCATAGTGCTGATTTGATGTCCGTTTGGGCTATGAATCGACACCCAATTTAAATTCCAGCTTTAGCTGCTATTTTTGTCCTATCTTTTTATTTTTCTTTTCTTAGGCAAGGCAACCCTTGGTTGACCTCACAGATTGCAAGGACCTTGTCAGCTTACAATCCCTTATTTTTTTTTATTTCCTTTTTTATTTTTTATGCCTAAAGCACTTGGTCTTCTTAGGTGGTTTCCTATCCAAGTATTAACCATGCCCAACCCTGCTTAGCTTCTGAGATCAGACGAGATTGAGCTTGTTCAGAGTAGCATGCCATGGACTATTTTTGTCCCACTTTTACCTCTACTTTCAATTATCCTCTAATTCAACAGTTCTTTAAAAGAATCATTTGGGCACTATTTCAAATGCAGATTCCTAGTGATCTGAACATTTAACTGGCACACTAATTGGGTCCCCAATGATATTTTCCAAACAGACCTGCATTGTTTGGTTTACTCCTCCCTTTCTCACTTTATCAGCAGCCATTCCTTGCTTTTCTCCTCTCTGGAGCAACCATTTCTCCTTCATCGTTAGCAATTGTTAGTTCTCTATTACTGTGTAACAAATTACCTCAAAATTTAGCAGCTTAAAACCACAAATATTTATTATCTCTTTGTTTCTGTGAGTCAGGAATTCAGGAGTGGCCTGACTGGGTGGTTCTGGCTTAGAATCTCTCATAAAGCTGAAGTCAAGTTTTTGCCTGGGGCTAGAGTCTCATCTAAAGTCTCAACTGAGGGTATCCAAGCTCACTCATGTGTCCTCGCTGGCTGGAGACTTCAATTCCTTTCCATGTGGGCCTCTTCATAGGGCACCTGCATGTCCTCATGAAATGGCAGCTGGCTATCTCAAGAAAGAGTGACGAGTCTATGGCCATACCAACCTGAACGAGCCTGATCCCATCTGATCTCAAAAGCTAAGCAGGGTTGAGCCTCGTTAGTACTTGAATGGGAGACCACCTAGGAAAACCAGGTGCTGTAGGCATAAAAAATAAATAAAATAAAATAAAATAAGGGATTGTAAACTGACAAGGTCCTTACAATCTGTGAGGTCAACCAAGGGTTGCCTTGCCTAAAAAATAAAAAAATAAATAAATAATTTTAAAAAGGTGATAAGAGAGAAAACCCAAGAAGAAAGCTACAGTCTTTTTATAAACTGATCTTGGAAATGACATACCATAATATATTAGTTTCCTAGGGCTGCTATTACAAAGTACCAAAAACTGAGTGGCTTAAAACAACAGGAATGTATCACATCACTGTTCTGGGAGCTAGAACTCCTAAATTCAGGTGTCAGCAAGCCATGCTTCCTCTGACAGCTCTAGGGGAGGATTCTTACTTGCCTCTTCCCAGTTTCTGGTGTTTGCCAGCTTGTAGATGTAGTACTCCCGTCACACAGCCATCTTCTGTGTGTCTTCATCATCTTCCCTCTGCACATCTGCCTTTGAATTCATGTTCAAATTTCCCCTTTTTATAAGGACACCAGTCATATTGGATTAGGGCCCACCCAAATGAACTCTTTTTAACTTAATTACCTCTGTAAAGACCCTATTTTCTTAACAGCATATTCCAAAGTATTGGAGGTTAGGATTTCAGTCTTGGAGGACACAATTCAACCTAAAACACATAGCTTCTGCCATATGCTATTGGTCATACAGTCCAACCCTGGCACAATGTGGGGGAAAACTACAACAGGCTGTGAAAACAGTAAGAGGGGATGATTGGGGGTCATCTTAGCTGTTAACTGCCCCAATGCTTCACTTAGATAATAGAAATTATCAGGCCACCATTGCCTCAATGTTTCTCCCCTCTATTTTCAAATTACCCTGTACCATCACTCATCTTCTCTTTGTCCGCCTCAGAGAAAGAAGTTCAATTTCTATTTAAGGCTTCAGTTCTTCATGCACGAGATTCCAGACATTATTCCGTCAATTCTTTTCCTCTCTCCTTTGTTTTTTATTTTATTTGTTTTATTTCAATTCACACTCTCCCCTACTTCATTAATGCTTAACTGCCAAACATGCCTAGTTTTCTTCTTAAAAAAAAAAAAATCCTCCTACATATGCCACTTGTCAGGTTGCCCCCATCTACGTTTCATAGGCCAACATATTACCTAACAGAGCAGGCAATCTACACTCTGAGTTGCCCCTTTCTCAAACTCTCATTCATCTCCAGCCAGACTTCCACCCTAACTCTCTATTGAAACTGTTCTCAATGTTCCTCATCAACCTAATTGCAAAATCCAGTGGCCTCTTTACAATTCACATTCTCCTTAATAAAATCTGCCATTCATCTTTCCCTTACACTATGTCAGGCATAGTGCTAGGGGCTTTGCATTTATGAGTCTGTTCAGCCCTTAATACAACTTTCTAAAGTCAGTTCATAGTCTCCTTTTTATTTTTTCAATACGTTAAAACCAACGCTCTAAGTCACACGGCCAGAAGTGGTGGAAACTTGAATTGAACCCAGTGTGTCTTTCCTAACTCTGTACTTCTAAAGGATTTTCTTTTCAAAGTTATAGGAGTTATTCAAAGGGGAATCAAAGGAGAGAAATTTTTGCATCACGGGTAACTTTACCTACATTTTTTCTCTGTGTTACAAAGCTGTGAGCTAGAATGTGAAAATGGATTCAGCATAAGCCATTACTATTAAGGGCCAAAGTATCTAGGCTCCATAACATCCACATGCCAAATCACACAGGCGAAGCAGCTGAGCCTCTCAGCTAAGTGTGCAGGAGGTGGAATCAGATATGTGTTTGAATTTCAGGTCCAACACTTAGTATGCTAAGCTCCAGAGACTAAAATAGGGCCTGCCACATCTTAGGCACTCCAACAATATTTGTTAAGGAGTGACTCTATCACTTTCAGCATGTTTCAGGACCTTTTAAGCCTCAGTTTCTTCATGTGAGAAATAGGCCAATAACAGTACTTAATTCATACAGTTGTTATGAAGATTAAGTGAGGCAATGCATGTAATGTATTTGATCCAGTGCCTGGTACAGTCAACACTTTTCAGCTATAATAAATACTACAGGTAGTCTGGTCTCTCCACCCAGAAAGGAAAAAAATCATAGTGAAGGTTAAGCTGCTGTAACAAAGAGAGCCAACAAGACAGTAACTTAAAGAACATGGATATTTCTTTCTCGTGACCCTAAATTTTCTGTAGGTAAAATAAAAAAGATTGAAACATTTCGAAGACCAAACCATTCAAGGGATGTATAAAAGAGAGAGAAAGAACTGAAGAAGGGTTATATTTACCCAAGAGTCATCTCCCAATGCTTGTTGTCCCCTACACCTACTCCACCCCAGAAGTTGTTAGGAACTGGGGACTGACCAATTACTGGGCTCTTTTCATCTTTAGTACCAAAAGAGAAGCTTCAATAGTAAGAACTCCCTACAGAAATTTATAACAGAGCCATTATGGTGGGGTACACATACTCCCAGAAAGAGACACCCCCACCCCCACCACCAGATCAGCCACAATCCTGAAAATTGTTTCTTCTTTTATACAATAATTAGAGTCAAGACACACAGGACCAATCCAGTGAACAACACTTGATATCCTATCTGTTTGATAGATTAAAGTACCCATAAGTAGGCCAGGAAGTCTAGAAGACTTCCTCTTAGATGGAGAGTCATGGAAAGGAATGGGAAGCCTACCATGTATTCTTCCTGATGATTGTACCTCAAATAAAATGTCCTGTTTTAAGAGCTTGGATATTGAGTATTTAATTCAAACGGCCATGGCTTGAGTGAAGGAGAACTGGAGTAAGCTCCCCTGCTTGTGCCATTAGGCAATCCTACTGGGCTCTGTGGAGATCTGGTTAAATCCAGCAAGTTACTGCTAGGAATCCAGAGCTGCAGAACCTTGGAGCCTAATGGAAAACCAATGGCCAGGAAAGGTCCAGCATCTCCAGCATTAGCACATGAGACCTCGTATAGCTTCTCTAGGTCTGGGGTTTCCAGGCTATCTTGATTAGACTGACTGTCATCTGTACTTCCTGATTAAGGTTCACGTGCTTCCAGTCAAGAACCCTCTTCAAAACAGTAGGGCATATGATATAAATAGGTGTTGCTCAAAATGGAAGCAAGAAAAGAAGAGCCTAGAGGTGGAGACAGAGAAGTTCAGAGTGAACCTCGTGTTAATGAGCTTAGATTCTGTTAAGATTTCTTACCATATAGAGTCCTAATTGATTTTTCCCACTATCTTCCCAACAGTCTTTCCCCCTCTAAAACATAATCTGAGCATGCTATCTTCTTGCATAAAACCTTGCAACATCCACTGGACACAAACCGGCTTCTACAGTACATCACTTGCATAACAGAGTGAAATGCTCAGTCTCTCTGAATCCATCTTGTTCAGGCCTGCTTTGTTCCCATGGCCTTCAGGCTAATATCTCCCGCTTTAGACAAGCTAATAGTTAGAGGAATTCTGCTTGGGGCTTGAGTTTTTACAAAAGCAGCCTCTCCCATTTACCCTTCCTTTGACATAAAAGAAGTCTAACCTCTGTACTTAAGATGGCTTTGAGAAATTGCTATGGCCCCTATATTCTCAGTTGGCATCTTCTTGATCAACAAATCTTTCCTTAATCTAAACTCTGACATCTTGAGTTTTGGCCTTTCAAAGCATTGAGCACACGAACTTTGTACTGGTAACACTTCGGCTGGCTGATCGTTGCTGCAATATTGTGATTTTTAAAGAAATATATATTTGGTCATTTAGATGGCCAAAATATATTTCTCATATATATGTGGAATTCATCCACAGTTCTAGACTCACAGCTCCTCAAACTCATGGAATTTCTTGAGCATTGAGAGTGACAAAGATGTCTTTTGTTCTGTGAGTGAGGTGACTTTTGGAAGCGCCTAAGTATAGGAGCTGCTTGCCAGGAGAACCAACCTTCTGATTAGAGGGTTGGAACTTTCAGTCCTTCCCTAACCTCCAGGGAGGGGAGAGGGGCTGCAGGTTGGGTCAATTGCCAAAGGCCAATGATTTAATCAGGTCTGTGTAATGAAGCCTCCGAAACACCCACCAGGACTGGGTTGGAAGAGCTTCCTGGCTGGTGACCTGGTGGAGATGCAGGGAGGGTGGTGTGCCTGGAGAAGGCACGGAAGCTCTGAGCCCTTTCTCCACACCTTGCCCTATGCCTCTTTAATCTGGCTGTTCCTGAGTTACAGTCTTTTACAATTAACAAGTGATCTAATAACATGTTTCTCTGAATTCTGTAAGCCATTCTAGCAAATTAATTGAACCCAAGGAGGTAAGAGCCTGGGCTTAGGTCTGGCATCTGAAGTGTGTGTGCGGGCAGGGAGGACAGTCTCGTAGGACTGAATTCTTAACCTGTGGAATCTGATGCTATCTATCTCTAGGTGGATAGTGTCAGAATTGAGTTGAATTCCTGGGTACCCTCCCAGAGTCTGAGAATTGTTTGTTGGTGTGTGAGGAACACTGCCCTGCCCCCGCCCCCATGCACATACACATGCATTAGAATCAGGTCTCAGAACACCACTTAAGTGCCCACTCTTAGTTCTTGGTGAGTGGCACATCCTGTCCTCATGGTTAAACTCTCTCAGCAGCTATATTTCTGCTGCCTGAAGCTACCCCATAGCCATCACTGACTCACCATGAGTTAATGAGAGTCTCTCTACTCCAGGAATTTGGAGTTGTGAACTGAGAGACCCAACACTGAGGTATCTTAATGGTAGCATGCCGGAAGGAAGTTGGCTTCTCAGTCTGTGACTAAAGTACTCAGAGCTGCCCTCATTTTGGCACCTCTTGAAACTGGGGCATTCAAACCTCCTGGATCTCATGAGATGCTCCAGCACCTTCCTTCCACTAATTTTCCTCTTTTTGCTTAAGTTAGCTCAAGTTGGCTTCTGTAATGAGAGCAAAATAGCTTAACATACATTATGCAGTGTAGGCAACAAAAGATGGGTTTATATCGAGGATTCAGAAATGTCTCCTGAAATCTAAGGGCAAGAATGTGCCCAGGCTTGAGAAGGAGTCTGGAAACAGAAAGTGGGAGCTATGAAGAACTCAGGAATATAGTCTCCCTCTCTCCTCTGTGTTTTGTTTTGGTTTTGTTTTATTTCATTTACTCTTTCCTTTGAGCCTAGCTTTCCCTGATTCTTGATTGAAGATGGCAGAAGATGGCCATATCATATAACCAAGTTTCTACATATCCTCCAGCCAAAAACAGATCCCAGGATGAGAATAAAATCTCTTAGTCACAATTCTAAATTCCCTGGAGTGGAAAATCTGAGTAGCCCAGTTTGGGTGAGATGTCTATCTTGGTCCAACCAGAAGAGATGAAGTCACATGGTACAAACTCAGGTGTTGGATAACCACCTCATAGATAGGGATGAAGTTTAAGAGGATCACTATAAACTAAACTGAAACTCTAAATATTGAATGAATGAGCAGCTCAACTTCAAAATGGCCCAGTCTGCCCTAGGTCCAACTTACAACCACCAACCACCCTCCCACTGGAGCAGGCCAAACCGGCTTATCTGTGTTCCTACGCTAGGCTCTGCTCAGGCAAAGGCATAAGAAACCACCTTATCTGCCTGACTCATGCCTATTTTCCTCATTATGTCTAACATAGGGAGATTATCTAATAATTACCTACTATATCCTGTAACATTCAGGAATAATTAAAGGCCTACTATGTGCTAAATACTGTATAAGGAGTTTCATAGGCTTATCTCATTTGACCTTCTACAATAACCCTAAGGTAGGTATCGCTAACCCTATTCTATGGAAGAGGAATTATGTTCCAAGAAGTATAGTTCCCAAGTTCAATAACTATTAGTGACAGTGCAGGATTCAAACTCAAGCCTTGCTGAACTCAAAGCCCATTTGCTCTTTTCACAGCCTAGGTCGATTCTAGTGTGGAAAGAAGGGGTGGAAAGAGTGGAGTCGTGTTCCTTGGAAAGCAGGTGCTGAAACTGAAACTGAGTTCAGGCTGAGGGGGGTCAGACACTGTGGGCCTCCTGCTTAGGTTCTGAGGCTCTGACACTGACTCCCCACAGTCCTAACCTGGCACACTGCCCTGCTGACCCAACCTGCGCCAGGAAAATGGGGCTAACAGAGAGCGAAGTGACATGACAGTAACAATAGGGCTTGAGATTCTGTACGGTGACGTACCTTCCGAATCGCAAAGTATTGTATGGGCATTGCCTGTTCCAGGAAGATTTAAAAGTTAAGCTGAATGTAAGGTAACTGCTAATAATAATAGCTTACATTTATTGAGTGCGTACTGTTCCTGATGTTGTACTCAGTACTTCGAGTGCATTAAATCACTTAAACCTCAAAACAAGAATGTTTGCGTAAGAGGAGACTGAGGCTTAGAAAGTAATTTCTAAAGAGTACACAAAAAGTAAGCATTGGAACTCCAGCCATTTGTCTCAAAAGAGCTCAAACTTTTACTACCATGACAAATAAATAAATACTGGATACGTACTGAAGAAAAACTTCAGGACATATCCAGAGAAGTTTAAGTGAAAAGAATTTGTCACTCAGGAGGGAGGATGAGGCCAAGGAGCCATTTTCTCATGAGAGGGACACCAGTAGAATGATAAGGCAGCTCCAGGTGTGATGGGTCATGAGAAGCACCCTGATGAGGTGAGCAACTCATTATCGGTCAGCTGAGGTTACCCACACTTTAAGTTCTAAGCTGCAGCAAGTGTTCTGCTTGGCTTGCCCGTGCATGAATGTCTGTGAACCCCTGGGGAACACACCAAGGCTTTCCGAGGGGTATCTGGACATTAAATTCCATTTTAATGAACCCACCTGCCATTCTGTATCCTTGTCATACTCAGTGTGGGCTTCTATAACTAGATGCCATAAGCTGGGTGGCTTATCAACAGTAAAAATTTATTTCTCACAGTTCTGGAGTGTGGGAAGTCCAAGATCAAGGTGGGAGCAGATTCAATGTTGGAGGAGAGCCCACTTCCTTGTTCAAAGACTGCATCTTTTCACTGTGCCCTCACCTGACAAAAAGGGTTAGAGTTCACTGAAGTGTCCTTTATAAGGGCATTAATCTCATTACCTAATCACTTCCCTAAGGTCTCACCTCTAAATACCATCTCATTGGGGGTCAGGATCTCAACTTTTGAATTTGGGGGGGATGCAAATATTCAGTCCATAACAATTCTTCATTTCAATCTGAAATCTTTCCTAAGATGCACCTTGGCGCAGGCATCTCCTTTCTAATAATCCCTGTCCCACTAGACAAATATTTGGAATGGGAGAGAGGTCACCTTTCTTTTCTCCAGTGGAGGAGGAACACCTTGGAGGGACCAAACAAAGGAATAATTAGAAATATTAGGTAGGTATTGAGAAAGTTAATATGTCTGATGACAGGATAATGAATTCATTTGAAAATCAAATGGCTTCTAGTCCTTGGCTTTAAACTCAGTTTAGAGGAGGACATAACCAAGTTGCCAACTAATACCTTGTTAAGTATAAGTTTTGATAATTAAAAATATTTTGACATATAATTCAGAAGGAACTTTACAAATTGAATGACATTGCTTTAACAAAATTCCATCTAAGCCCATCTACTTGCTTACATAAACAACATTAGTATACAAATGTTTCTTTCTTACAATGAATGTTATTCATGCATAGTTATATGGAAAAAGTAGCCCTATCCACCTCATTAAGAGATATATTTCCAGTAAAATTACTTTTGAAATTGAACAACTATCAAAATTTGTAATATATTTATGTCATTTTGATCAAAGGCAATTATCAAAATTTAAATGTCTATTTATATACCTAATTTTGATGCATAGAAATATGAGAGGTGCTTAAAAATACTTTCAAATATAAAAACATATTAGGATAAAATTCTGAGAAAAAAGTGGTATGGAAATGAGCTCAAGAAAAATAAATTATATAATTTTCTATCTTATTAAAAGAGCTGGTTTCTATGTATTAAAAAGGACCATGATGGGTATTAAATTTTAATGGTATTCAGACCCCAATGGATTTATTTAAAAGAATAATGTAATAGTTTTGTTGTGAAATACTTAAAATACACTAGAAATAATATTTTTTGTAATTATGTACATCAATGATAAAAAGTTTTAGATGTCAACTTAGAAATGTAGAAAAGTTACGTTAGTTTACTTCTTTTAAAGGCTAGGTGAACAATCATATTGGAAAGCCACAGACCTGAGCTGTAGAACACAGGGTAGTAGGTTTAAAAAAATGAGTATTGTGGGAGTCACCCCACCCAAAGGAGAAACTGGAGACTTGGCCTTGCACTGAATCCTATCTCCCCTTTCCCACTAGGTGACATTCTGTGAAGCAGTGGTTTTTTTCAAAGGCTCATTTCAGCACCGTCTCTTGGCAACTCTCCCTGTCCTAGTGGGGTCACCAAGGCAATACGAGCACCTTACAAGTCAACAGCTTTGAAATTCACAGAACCACCAGAGTCAGACCCATTGGAGAGTCTGGTTCACCATGCAATTTCAATGGGTCCTCCTCAGACCCATGGAATCACTCTGGGAACTGAAAAATAAACTGTTCCAAACCCAAGCTGGAGAGGAAACTATGTGGTCTGATATGAACAACTTGTTCCTTCCCAGAAGAATTTAGCATTCCTGATAAGACACTTGAGCAATTTTCTGATCGAGTAACTGGCTTAAGAGCCTTTTCTGGGAACGGCATCCCATGATCTTGAGAGGGGCCCAAGGACCTTTACCCAGTCCTAGGAGATTTCTGATAGCCTTTAACCAGACATTTTTCTTTTTCTTTTTGTCTCCAGCCTAATGATGATTATCTAAAACCAGCACTGTCCAGTAGAAATATAATGCAAGCCACACTTTTCACTTTACATTTTCTAATAACAACATTTTGTGTGTGTGTGTGTGTGTGTGCCTACATCACCTGATATTCCTAGGTGGTCTCCCATCTGAGTACTAACCAGGCCTGCCCTTGCTTAGCTTCTGAGATCAGATAAGATCGGGCACGTTCAGGGTGGCATGGCCGTAGACTTAAAAACATTTTTTAAAGGTGAAATAAAACAGGTAAAATTAATGTCAATAATATAATTTACTTAACTCAGCATATCCAAAATGTTATTTTATTACATGATCAATGAAAAATTAATGTGATGTTTTACATTCTAACCATATTAAGTCTTCAAAATCCAGTAAGTATTTTAGACATTCAGCACAGCCCTAGTCAGGCTAGAAACATTTCAAGAGCTCAATAGCCACATGTGGGGTGTGGCTACTGTATTGGACAGCAAACATTTACACACTCTGATTTTTTTTCTTTTTAAAATGTCTCTGCCAAAAATAAATCTGAATTTTTTTTTTTAAGAAAGCCTCCTGCCTTGCAACAAGTTTGAAGTTAAACTTTGACATGTGTTTATAATCATTGTGCCAGAAAAGTTGCTTTAACAAAGGGATTGAGGGAAGGTTAGAAATCTGCATTTTAAAAACTACTCCAGGTGATTCTTAGGCACACTTAAGAGTTTAGGTCACTTTCCTAATTAGTCCACAACTAATACTGACTTGCAAGTGACCAATCAATCTTCTCCAGCTGTCTCTATGGAAACCTACCTATTAACTAAATTCCTTCATACTCCAGAGGCAATGATTGATACAGCCACCAATGTATTGCTTCTCTTGGGGTATTGACCTCAATGAAGGGATAATACATTCCTGACTCTAGGATCTGCTATGTGTCCCAAATGTAGAAGGCTGAAGCATGTGCCTTGGCTGTAGAAAGGCTCAGTAAATCGTGACTGCTATTTTTAGATAGCCTGGCTCCAGAACCAGGTTCTCCCATGTAATAGCGACGTGATTTGGACATATTCCTTGACCTCAGGTCTTCATCTATAAATAAGGGGATAATGATGAAGTTCTTACTTCATAGAGTTGAACCTATGAGATAAAGCCCACTGGACCACAGCAAACCATGGGGATCTTAACCAAAGAAAGTCCAGAGAAATTTTCATAAGGTTTGGGGCTTCCACTGAATGATTCTGGGAAAGAATGAGGGCAAGCAAGAGCAGCTCTGGATTGAGTGTCATCATGAAGTAAGGACAGGTGGAAGTTGAGTTTCTCAGAAAACTTTGTTCATGAGGCAGGGTGTCATTGGTGAGAAAGTAATAAAGATTCGAGAGGAAAGGGATGTGAGGCCTTGGCCACCGTCCCTTAAAAAGATTGTTTTAGGTTCTGTTAGAAATTTGAAGTCTGACTCTACCAGGGCTAGGAGGTGAACACAGAACCTCATTTCCTTACTACAAAATTAAGCTAAATGTGGACTGTTGCACCCCAAATCCTTTATCCAAAGCTCTGCACCGAGGTTGGCAATCAAAGTTGCTCTGTGTTAGAGTGACCTGCATGGCTTGGAACCTTCGGGCAAGAATGGGATGGTCCATTCTCTTGGAAAAGATTTCAAGTAGCAAAGTTTGTCATAGTTCATGATTTTAGGGAACAGGATTTCTCAACCCTGTCACTGATATTAAATAACACAATCAAGTTTTATGGTTCATGGTCATAACGAATGTTAAGTGAGAACATATGCAAAGTGCTTGGTGCATAATAAAGTCCCAACAAATGGCAGCTGCTCTCATTAGTTAGTGGGTATTAAATGTGTTACTATTAGTACCATTCATCTAGGTTTCCTGTAAAATCATTCTTTTCTTTCTGCTGCATGGGCTACTGCCAGTCGAAAGTTGGACAGTTTTTAATTTAAATCTCAACTCTCACCAGACTGCTTATTAAAGACGCATCACAGAGGCTCCTGGTCCAGGAGTCCCAGGGTTCCCACACCGCCCAAAGCCAGGGGTTCTCTTTTTACCCATGACCACTGCTCCCCTTACCTAGGAATTCCGGCTTTGCTCTGCCAGGCCTTTACCTCTGGGCTTTGTTTTGTTTTTCATGTACAAATATCCTAAAGGCTTCTTGGGCAAGAGAGTTACCAGAAGTCAAGCACTCATTTCAACCCTGCTGCACTAGATCAGGGCTTCTTACCCAAAGGAGCACCCCCGCACACGCACATATACACACTATGCTGAAAGGCTCCCCATGTTCCGTTGGGTGTTTTGTTTACTTTGTACAACACCTACACCTGTATCCCCAACCTCCACTCTCTTTCACCCCCAAGGAAATAAAGTCATCTTCCACCTCCTTCCTCAGAACCTGTTTTCTTGTGACTGGTTTTTCCAGCTCCACCTTCCTCCTCTGAGTGTAGCACCCAGGGGCACTTCTTGCTTTCAAACGCAAAGATACCAGGATTAATAAAATAAAAGTGCACTTATTTTGAGTGTTTTAATTGTTTTTAAACAAACCACTTGTTTTCTCCATATGCATCTCATAAGGATAAAGTAGACAAAGCGATAAGTAAGAAGAATTCAAAATATCACCATTAGCAGGCCTCACATATATCACTAACATGTTGACATCTTTCCAGGCCTTCTTCCTATGCATGTGTTGTTTTGTCAAAATCAAAATTAGGATCATCCTGTTGGCGGTATTATATCCTTTTTTCCCTCTTAGCAAGAATATGTGACAAATATCTTATTCTGATTTGAAGTGACTGCTTATCATTTATGAATTCAATCTGCAGTGTTACTGAAGGCCTGGTTGCTTTTTCTTTTTTGTGGTATTTTTTTCAACACCAAAAACACAACACCGAGTGGGTGAATAGTGGGTTACAAACATTTTGAAGCATGTGACAGACAGCTGTACATCTCTCTGACCAGGACTAGAAGCTGCCAAACCCTGTCCTTCTAAACAAAACAAGCTCTTTTTAAAAATAAGCCACCAGAACAGGCCACAGACACTAAGTGCTCGGCAGCAGTCAGTCGGACAAATTTATCTTGTGGTTAATCTGCCATTCCAAACGTCTAAAGATGCATGTCAACAGGAATGGGATCGTGCTGCGCTGATTATTTTTTACCATAAACCAGGAACATGTTTCCCTGTCAGTAAACATGATTTCAACCCCTCATTTAAAAAAGTATACAAAATTGACAGACTATTGATAGCTGTTGAAGCACAGAAATAGGTATATGGAAGTTTGTTGAACTCTTCTCTTAATTTCATGCCTGCTTGAAATTTCCCCTTTTCATTTTTTTAATAGGTTCTGGTTTGCTCTAACATTCCATCTTTAGTTATCTGAGACCACAAGTTCAATGGAGGCGAGTGGTCAGTTTGGAGCAGAAAACCAATCAGGAGATTCAGGGCAAGTGGTCCTCAGCCTAGAAAAGCTATTGTAAGGTGAGCAAGGCCAGAGGTGGAAGGAGATGCAGAAGTGGGGACGGCTATTCTGGTCAGCTGCCTGGCCCCTTCCCTGGGAGCCATGGTTGCTCTCTTCCTCCTGTCTCTTGCTTGGGCTTAGGGTGCCATGGTCTATCCTTAGCGTCTGGGCCTCCTGGGAGGCGCTGCCCTCTACTCACTGGAGGCAGGCCAAAGGCAGGCCATGGATTCCTGGAGGATGCTCAGTGATGGGGGTAGGGTGGAGAAGGTTTCCCCAGGGAGTATTTTCCACTGCTCCTGCCTAAGGCACTCTTTGCCTACCCCAGTCCCACCCCCATGAGTGTGTGGTTGCAGAGTAACCCAGAGATGCAGCTTGCAAAAAAGACTTGGGGCTGAAGAAGGACCTGGCAGTGAATTAAGCAACAGTAACCTGTTCTAGTTATGTGATCCCACTGAATTGTTTGATGGAGGACAGGTCAGCACAGGTGTAACAGACAAAAAAAAAGATTGATCATTTACACAGAGAACTAAAACTTCTGGCCATACAGGCTTTTCGGTTTGTTTGTTTGTTTTGTTTTGTTTTTCTCTTTCTTTCTTTCTTTTGCTTGCACAACATTTATCTACCAAAAATAAACTTGTAACATTTGATCTAAAACCAAAGTTACTATTCATGTAGAAATGAGCTCCCAACCGCATGCTTAGTACACCACCTGATGGACACATTGCATTCACCCAGTCTCTCTCACTGGAGCTAATGTAAGGTCACACACAGAATGTCAGAAAGCTCTTCAAATATTCTGAAGCAGGTGCTCTCCCTCATTATCAGAGCCATTGTCCATGCCTGACAACCACTTTATGAACCTAAACCCATTTCTAGCCTTCACTAGAATTTTTATTTTCATTTGAAAGAGGACCATGTGCCTGAGCAACAAAATATCCAAATGGAGCAAATAATAGAGCTTGGCATTAAAATTAAATAAATATCCTGCAAAATCAATGTGGTGCATTATTATGATAGTGGAGGACAGCATCAGGGCATAGAACAAGCAACAACTGACAAAACTTCAGGGAGAACTAGGTAAGTCAACAGTTGCAGTTTGAAATATTACCTTTCATTGTCAGAGGTATTAAGCATCTGAACAATAGAATTAATAAGGCTGAGATGTTAGCTGTATATAGCACTCTGTACCTGGAAAAAAATGGAATACACATTCTTTCTGAGATGTGCAATATTTAGAATAATGTAGTAAACTATAAAGAAAAATTCTACAAATTCCAAAGAATACGTACCATTCAAACTATATTCTTTGACATCAAAGTAATAAAATTAAAATTTTATTTTAAAAAGTAGAGCTTTTTATAATTTCAGGATAGGTAAAGGTCTTTGACATATTTGGGAGGATAGAAATAAACACTTCAATTTTTTTAAAGAAAAAATATGGCCTCTAAAAGAATAGAAATATAATCTCATGGCTTTCCAACTAAGGGAAAAATAAAGATGATAGAAAAAAACTAATAAATTTCATCAAAATTGGAAATTTCTGCTCTTTGAAAGACACAGCTGAGAAAGTAAAGCAAACAAACAAACAAAGATAGGGAACAAATATTTGCAAAATACATATCTGACAAAGGCCTTGTATCCAGAATAGAAAAGAACTTCCAAAGCGTAATAAGAAACAAACAATCCAATTTTTTAAATGTGCAAAAGTTTTCAGCAGACACTTTAACCAAAGAAGAAAAATGAGTGGCAAATAAGCACCCGGAAAGATGCTCCACATCACTAGTCAAAAATAGAAATAACACATTTATTCAACTGGTGAATAAACAAACAAATGATACATCCATACAATGGGATACTGTTTGGCAATAAAAAGTAAGACTTACTGATACATGTAACAACATGGATGAAAATCAAATACATTATGCTAAGTAAAAGAAACCAGACTTAAAAAGCTACATAATGTATGATTCTATATATAGGAGAATCTGTAAAACACAAAACTACAGAGACAGAAACCATATCAGTGGTTGCCAGGTGCTGGGGTGGAGAAAGGGTTGGCTACAAAGGAATGTGGAGAAATTTTGGGAGGTGATGGAACGTTCCTATGACCTGACTGTGGTGGTGGTTACCTGATTGTACATGTTAAAACTAAAAACTAAAAAGGGTAAATTTTACTATATATAAATTATATGTTAATAAACCTGACCAAAACACATAAAACTAATGAAACAAACAAATTTCTGATAGGATTGATTTTAAAAAATTTTAAAAAAAGGGAAGAGTAATACAAGTAAACAATTTTGGCAATTGAGAAACAGAAGGGACATGATTACAGATAATAAAATTTTTAATATCAAAAGAGAACATCTTAAACCACTTTATACAAATTTGAAAAACATTAAAATAGATAACTTACAGGAAATAAATTACCAAGATTATCTCAATAAAATGGAAAACCTAACTAACTCAACAACCATTCAGGAAATCACACTGGTAATCAAAACTCTCTCCCACCAAAAGACACTACACACATTTAGGTCAGTTTTATCAAACTGTTAAGAAGCTAATAAATTCTATATTCCACAAACTCACAAACTCTTTCAGAAAATTAAAAAGAGGGAAGCTACCTATTTTACATTATGGGGCTAGGATAGCTCTGATTGCAAACAAGAACAAGGAAAGAAAATTATAGACCATTTTCACTTATGAACATAGATGTATACATTTTTTAAAAAAAGCACTGTATTTTAAAAACACACTTGCAAGCACTCCCACATACTCTTATCGTAACCAAATAGGGCTTAGCAAGGATACAAAAATGGTTTAATAACGATAAATTCTATCAATATTCAATATAATACATTACATTAACAGACTACAGAAAAACATGTTAGCATGCAGAAGAAGCATTTGATAATCAAACTATGGTTCATTGTTAACAACACTCATCAAACTAGGAATTAAAAGAGTTCCTTAACCATACCGATGCCCATAGCCAAATACTATGAGGGTTACACAGATGGAGTTTCTCGGTACTTGCTGCCACAAGAGAGTTTGCACATCTCAGAAAGAAGATGCTACTGGAGGCTTACTTTAGAAGTCGGCTTGTGTTAAGCATTTTGGGGAAGTTTCAAGGCAGCAGAGTTTTATTCTGGATAGGTGCTGCCAAAAAGTAGGGGCACTTCTGTGATTGGATATTTTCATTTTTATCTAGGAGGCCCTCTGGACCCCTTTTTCATGGTCTCTGCCCACTGCACAGTCTCTACTCCTGGTAACTGTGACACCTAGAGCAGTGGTCTCCAACCTTTTTGGTACCAGGGATCAGTGCTCCTATGAGAATCTGATGCCTGATGATCTGAGGTGGAGCTGAGGCAGTGATGCTAGCGCTGGAGAGTGTTTGCAAATACAGATGAAGCTTTGCCCAGTTGCTCACTGCTCACCTCCTGCTGTGCGGCCCTGTTCCTAACAGGCCACAGACCATACCCATCCACAGTCCAGCAGTTGGGGACCCCTGATCTAGAGCATGCTTTAAAGCCTCCCAGGGTGCCCCTTCAACTACAGGGTAATATTTAAAGCCATGAAAATGGCCTTCAAAGCCCCTCATCATAGAGCCACAGTGTCCAGATGCATGCCATTTGGCAGCACATCCTCATCCATATACTATTTTCCATCCACACCAAACTCCCCCACACTCCCCAGCATCACAACCCCTTTCATGGGTCCAGGCTCTTATTCACACTTCTGGCTCTGCTGGAAGTTCCCTCCCCCTTGCTCATCTCTTTTCTGCCTCCCATTGCTGCAAGACCCAGCTCAAATGTCACATGCTCTGCAGAGCTCTAGCCAACTGCTCTGTACCCCTTTTTCTTCCGTGTCATCTCTTTTCTTACTTTTCCTGCAGCCCTTATTTCCTCTCTCCTGCCCTTCTTCTGTCCTTCTTTCCTGTACTTCAATGAAATACTGAGTCTCTGAGCCTGCCCTGCCAGGTGCTAAGAAATCAAGGGTGAAGCAGGAGGCCACACAGATCAGTGGCAAGACCATTAAAGAGCCACGCGTGAGAACATCAAGGACAGAGCAGTGTCTGCATATTCAGCTCCCCAAGCCCAGCCCCCAGCACAGGCCTGACACTTTTTAGATGCTCAGGGAACATCTTTTGGATAAAGAGAATTTGTTGTGGGTTGAACTGTAGCCTCTAAAAGATGTTCAAATCCTAACCCCCAGTATGTGTGAACGTGAGTTTTTGGGAAATAAGGTCTTTGCAGATGTAATCAGGTTAAGGTGAGGGTCAGACTAAATTGGGCAGATCTTAATCTAGTGACTGGCGTCCTCATAAATAGAGGTAAATTTGGACACGGATATAGAGGGAAGAATGCCACATGAAGATGGAAGCAGAAATTAGAGTGATGGCATCTATAAGCCATTAAATCACAGGATTGCTGGCAGCCACTGGAATCTGGAAGAAGCGAGGCAAGATTCTCCTCTAGAGCCTTCAGAGGGAGAATGGACCTACCCACACCTTGATTTTGGACTTCCAGCCTCTAGAACTGTTGCTTTAATACACCAAATTAGTTTCCTACGGCAGCCCTAGGAAACTAATACAGAGCCCAAGACCCATTGCTCATAAACACCTGGGGAACATTTATCCCACGCCCCAACCCAAGAGTCGGAAGCCCAAAACTTCAACAGATGGCTGGATTTCAACTTTTGGGTTAGTCCCACCGGCCTGGCTTACATCTCCCCTCCCTGACTGTAGAGGACCCCGCATCACCGGACACTAGATGGCGCCAGCGGGCTGAGCCATTCTGGCTCCGTGGGCATCAGGAGAGGCTAACGGGACTCTGGGGTGAGAAATCAGAGGTGGCGGATTTCCGCCTCCCGGGTTCTTCCCTCACAGGAGGACTATGCTCTGGCCCTCCAAGTTTCCCTACATTTTCCTGAGAGAGGCCAACCATTTCCATTTTCACCTTATTTGGAAATAGGGTCTAAGTTCCCTATTTAGAACCTCTGATGCTCCCCACTGATCAAGTGTGATGGATCCCTCCCTGGGTCCTGGTCCTTGAATCTCGCACTCCTCACAGGATTATTTATTTTTAAATGTTGGCTTTATCAAACAATTTCAATGCCCCACTCTGTTTTAATGTGTATCATTCTTATTATAAATAGTCTAATTATGTTTGAATGTTTCTAATGAAAAACAGAAATTCGACAAAGCATTATAGTTGGACTTAACTACTGTCCTTCAATTTTTCCCCTAAGAAAAATCATTTCAAAAGGTAAAAAATACCTATTAATATTGGAATGGCTGTCTGGCTGTTGCTAGCAAAAACTTGGTTGCAAGTCATGGGCATCCCTTCTGTTGTTCATCCAAAAGAGCAACCGAATTGCCCCTGCACTGGAGAATGGAACCATTCCTCACGGTGATTTCTGAAGACACTCCCTGCAGTCAGGAGCTGGTGGGTTGTGACCTGAATGTCAGCTCAGCTCAGGGCTCTGTTTTTGTAGGAAATAGACTCTGGGACAGGAAGTCTGCACATTTGTCTATGGATGTCCTGAAATTTTTTTCTTGTGATTAAAGTAAAGTTTAGTCAACTCGGAGAAGAAAGGCATTTCTAATTTTGGCAGATCTTAAAACAATTATATATTAGGTCGAAATTGCCCATATGTGGCTTTTTCTATTAATCTTCAAAAATAGCAATTTCATGTGATTCATACTTTTATATGTTGGCACTTCTGTTCCTATAGTTCTCTTTATAGCCCGAAAAGTCCTCTTTTCACACTTCCCACCCAACAGCTCCTTGTTCACTCACTTTCCAACCTGTAGCATTGAAATACAATTCAATCTTCATTATGCAAAGAAAATAACACCTTTACTGGGGAATCTTTGCTCTTTCCCCAAAGAAATTAAATCTTCCTCCCTCTTCACTCCCCTTTGCAACACTTTGCTGGTGTTCCACTAGAGCTTTTTCTTTTTTCTTTCTTTTATTTCTTTTTTTTTTTTTTTAGGCGAGGCAACCCTTGGTTGACCTCACAGATTGGAAGGACCTTGTCAACGTACAATCCCTTATTTTTTATTTTTTATGCCTACAGCACCTGGTCTTCCTAGGTGGTCTCTAATCCAAGTACTAACCAGGCCCAACTCTGCTTAGTTTCTGACACCAGACAGGATCTGGCTTGTTCAGGTGGCATGGCCATAGACTTTTTCTTCTTTTTTAAAATTCTGCCTTAAGTTTTAGGTAGCTGTTTAATCTCCTTCTCCCATAAGAGTCTAAATAAACTCTTTGAGGGCAAAGACTGAGTCTTATTCACTGCTGTTCCCTGGAACCCAGTACCAGGCTTTGTGTAAAGTAAATCCTAAAAACGTTTTTTTGTTGTTGAATAAATTATCAAATCAATGAATGAACAAATGATTGCAGCAGGAGCAGGACTGGCCATCCCACAGAAAGACTACAGTATCAAGGTTCATACTAGATAGTCTAGATAGATGTTCCTGAGGCCCACAGAGGACCCACAGCAGCCCCCATGCATGTTTGTGTTGAGCCATAGTCTTTCCTTCACACACTCCCAGTGGCCCTAGATGCTTAGCCTCAGCCAGCAGCTGCCTACCGAAGCTCTGCTGGGGGAAGTCCACACTTGCCAAATCCTCTGCAGTGCCCTGCGCAGCTGAGAATCATTTGCTATCCCAGCTCAGGGACAGTTCAAGCTGCCCCAGATGGGCTACTCAGGACATTCCTATGTTGTGAAATTTCCTTTTCTGGGGACACTGGGTATCACGGGACATCTGAAGTGTCAAACATCTGTTTCCCTCTTGGTATGAGATGGGACTGTCCCCAAACCCTGTAATGCCTATAATGCTCTTCTACCTTCAGGAAGCCTGGAGGAAGAAGGCAGGCTGTCCTGGGAATGTGCCATGTCTTGTCCCAGATTCAGATTAATTCCTTGCCTCAGGAATTTCAGCTGAAATTCCATATACAGATAGAAAACTCAAATCTGTGATTCTCCTTCTAAATCAAATAATCCATTTAGATATACTCCATACTCCAACAATCCATCTGTAATTTAGCAAGGAAATCACAGTTTTGACTTTTCCTCTCAAACATGGACATCTGGGGCATCAAACTTGGACAGTTTTCAATATCTTTGTTATAAAGACTAACCAAACATATATTTTTAAAATTCAGCTTCAGAAATAAATGAAGCAAATGTGAATCAAAACAATATTGTTTTTGTTTTCTTTCAACTGGCATATTTTTAAAATTGATAACTGCTAATGCTGGTGAGGTTGTGGGAAAATGAACACTGCCAATGAGAATATAATTTAGAATAACTTCCTTGGTGGGCAATTTGAGGTATATTAAAAGCTCCTAAATTGTGCATTTCTTTTGATCCAGCAATTTCATTTCCAGTATTTTATCCTAAGAAAATAACTTAAAATGCTATCAAATCTTATTGGTTTTAAGAGTTTTTTTTTTTTTTAATGGCAACCTGAAAGTCCTAATTAACAATATGATAGAAAACGTGGCAGCCATTAAAGTGATGCAGATGGATTATCTATGGGGTTGGAGTACATTGTAAAGTTTAAAAACCAAAATACTATTTAAAGTGAGCTTTTTAAAAGGAAAGTGTATATAGACATAGAAAAAAAGAACATTACCAGTAGGAGGTGGCATTATGGGTGATTTTAATTTTCTTTCTACTGAAATAAATAAGTATTACATTAGCATAAAGATGTTTTTAAGTAGTCTGAGAAAGACCCTAAGATTGTTGCTACTTTTGTTACTGTCAAGGGGTCTCAACTTTCCAAATTGGGAGGTGGGGGGGGGGGTTCAGTAGAAGGGCAGGAAATTCCTTTTCTCTCTTCCATTCACCTTTCCCAATCTGAGGCAACCACTTCAAAGATGGCCCTTTCCCCAGCTGCTCTGCAGGTTTTGTGGGCTTTGTAATTGTTGTCCCCACTCACCACCTGCCATCAGGAGAAAGGCAACAACCCCAGGGGTGACCCCATGTTAACATGTTTCCCTTCCCCAGCATTCCTTACTTGATGGGACATGTTTTTGCCCATTTCCAGAGACAAAGACAACTTACCTATCACTGAAATAAGCAGTCTTTCTTTTTTAATTTTTTTTCTTGTGGAGGAACCATTCCTGCTGCTTTGTGAACTTACTTATCATGTCCTGCATAATTTAAATGGCCCCTAACCATACACCTCCCATTCTTTGAAATGAGAGTAGTTTATTGTCCTAGTGAACAGTGTGCCTCTTCCCTGCCCTGAAATTATGTTTTCCTCCACCTGAAGCTCCTTGGTTAGAGACTCTGAAAGGCAGCAGGAAGATGGTGAGGGTCTTGAGGGGCAGGCAGCATCTGACAGGGTAGAAAATGAACAGGGGAGGGAGTCATTTTAGCAGAACTACCTGGGTTTGAGTTAAATCCTAGCTCCACCTCAGCAAGTTAATGCACCTCTTTAGGTCTGTTTCATTATATGTAGTGCTACAGACAATAACAGCACCTGCTGTGTAGAGTTGCTGTGTGGGTTCCACACTAAGTGCTTAGAACTGAGCTTGGGACATTTAAGTGCTTTTTAAGTATCAACTATTATCACTGTTACTTTTAAAAGTTGGTAAAATGCTCTTCCCCTTCATTTTCCTTGCAATTAATGACAGTGACGTTTGTATGGATCCTCCTGATCAGTGGTGGGTGCTAAGATGAGGTGGCTGGCACAGGTAACCCTAAAACATTTTCCCACTCAACAGTTAGATACATCCTGTTACCAGAGCAAGTTTAAGTGTGGCCTGATTTTTTTTATCCCCAAATATCCTATATGTCCCTTTACTCACACCCTCACCATCTGTTATAACTGCCCCAGTACTGTCAGCCTCTCCGACCTGGCAATGACCCCTTTACTTCTATGTCCTCTGCCTTTTCATCTTTAGATATCATTTCCCCTCTCCCAAACTGTTCTTCCACTTCTCTGTCTCAGGGTGGTGCTGCTGCTCAGATAGCTGCTCAAGCTGTCCTCTTCCCCACAAGACCAACAACCTTCTACAAGGTCTCCAGGTACAGTATGCTTTATCACTCTAAATTCTCTTCCTAAGAGATGAAGAAAGCTTTCCACCTCTGCCCACGCCCCACTCCCCGCCCCAACTCAAATGCAGAGCTACTAAGTCATTGTTGCTTAAAACTGCTAAGGCACTTCCTGTTGCTCTTAGGATAGTGAAACTTCCCAACTTGGCTCCCTAGGGCCTCTACAACCTCTAGCCCCTGCCTCCCTGAGTCACTTTCCCCTCAGCTCTGCCATGCAGCAGCGCCCGACTCCTTCTCGTTTCTCAGACTGAATGTGCTTTCTTCTGCCTTTGCACTCATATGCGTGGTGTCCTGCCCCTTAGCCTGGCTTTGCTGGCCCTTCACATCTCAACTTGAATGCCATTTTGTCTTAAAAGAGCTTTCTGTGTGCACCCCCACTTCTACTTCCCAATCAGAATCAGCACTGTACAGTACTGCAGCATTCTACCTCCCCAGCACACTGGAAGCCCACACAGGCCCCAAACACATGCACTTGCTCACCGATGAATCCCAGCATGAGCACGATGGTTGGCACGCTGAGAACACTTAAATACATTTCCACTTATGTGTGTGGTCCCTCATCATTGTAGCATAGACCCCCCCCTCCCCACCCCGTTCCATCTCCTCCGTCTCCTGCCGGACACCCCTCTCCCCAGTGCCACTGCTTCTTCCCTTCATGAACTGCTACCCACATCTTCTCTCTTCAATCTAGGGTTTCTACTTTATGGAAGAATCACCTCTCTCACAACTATTTCATAAGAACTTTTTTTTATTATTATTTAGAAATGCAGTTATATACATAGAACAATTAAAATTAAATTAAACTTTGTACAAATATTAAAATACTATCTTCACACCCACTGCAATGTACAGGATACCAAAAAATATATATATATAAAATAAAATAAAGCAAACCCAAACTGATTGAGTGACATCCTGCTCAGAGTTGATGATGTGTCGTTTTAAATCATTATATATGAGTACCATTCTGCAAAAACCCCATAGTGGTGCGATAAGAAGCCAGGGCAGGGTGTGGTGGGCGGCCACACAGTTCTCCTCCTCCTCCTCTCCTTGCTTGGCATGCCAAGTGCTTTGCCCCTGCACCCCCTCCAGAGAGCTCTGCTGCCTGGCACACGGCTCCACCCGGGGGTTTCCGTTCAAAATTCTACTAGGTTTTCAATCGGAGATTAAGAGTTGTTTCTCAGCAAAGCTGAGCCTGCTGCCTTTTTCCTTCACACATCTGCCAAGCAAAACTCTTCCCCAGCCCCTTGCTGGGCACCAGTAATGGCTGTCCACATGCTGGGAGCCAGGGGCCTCAGCAGGACCCATGAGAGAAGCTCCGAGCCTCACTGTCTCCAGCAAGCACACCCGGAGTTCATCAGGAAAGCCTGCATCCCACTTCCATTCTGGCCCTTTATTCTCTTTAAACAGGGTGGGGGGAAGGGCAAGGCTGTAGAAATGTTTGCAGCATATTCCATTGTTGATGTATGGGTGTAACCTGGGAATGAAAGTGACATTGTGGCATGGAAAGCACTGGTCTGAGAGCTCAGCTGAGACAGGGAGGGGAAAGGTTGAGTGCTATGGATCCCCAGGTCACCACTAAGAGGCGGGAAGAGTATACCGTTGTCTATCTGCCATCCAGCTTCTCCACAGAACTTTAAGGGGTTGGTGAGGAGTGCAGAGGGTTAGGGAGGGCAAGATGAATGGGGAAGATAACGTTAGTTCCAGTTCTGTTTGCAAATGGAGTGTTAGGAGAATGCATCCTGAAATGCCTTATACAAATGAAAGAACTCACAGAGTGGCCAGGACTCAACCCATTTCACAGTTCACACTGAGTGAAACGGGAGCAGAGCACACAAATGGTAAAAGATAGAGCCCACTGGCTAAACTAAGGCATTGAAAGGGATGGAAGTTTTAAGTGATTTTCACCTTATACTGGCCCTTGTAAGTCACTGGAATGTGACTGCAAGTTGCCAGGATATAAAACCTGTATTGAGTCAGCTCACATGTGCAAAAAAAATACCTTTTTAAAAGTCCTTTGGTGCTAATAAGCCCTCTGCCGCCTCCCCTAGAGGTGAGCCCTGGGGAAGCCAGGCTATGGAGTTTTCCCACCTGCTGCAGGCTCCTCTGGCAGTCTCCTTCCTAACAGCCTCCACCTGACTGACACCCCCACCCCCCGCCACCCCAGTCTCTCAGCCAGGCTCCAACCTCAAGACAGCTGTGAAGTCCCTAATCCCTTAAAAGGGATAAAGCCCAGAAGCCCCAGAAACAGCAGCACATGGCTGAGGGATAAGAAACTGCTTGAGGGCGGGGGGACTAACTGCCGTCATGGACGTCAGTAGCAATGAGAGGCCTACTCCTGCACCCACAGGCCCAGGACCTCTGGGAGGTAGGCCTCATCAAAGCTAGTGACAAGTGGGAGGAAGGGAGGGGAGGAGAGGCTCCCATTTACCCCGACCTCTTTCTTTCCTACCATGTACACAAGTCTGAGCTTGTGATCCCCAGGACAGTGTCAAAGGTGGGTGAGAAGGCTTTTCAATTTTTCAAGAACTGTTGGTAACCTATGTGGCTGAGTAAACTCAAACAAAAAGTGCAATCTCTTAGAAGGGAAAAAATTCAGGATGATATAAAAAAGAATAAGATCTTTAAAAAATATATATATCATAGGCTAGAATTCAGGTTTTGGAAGAGTGGAAATAAAAGCTGCAGGCTCAGCAGTGAGACTTGGGATTTTGCCCCTACTTTCTTTTTTGGAGGAAGACAAGGACATATACACACACCGTCCCCATCCCGTGGAGATGGTGCCGAGCCCCAGAGCCCATGCATCACGGTGAGGCAGCTGGATCGTTAAGGACCCACTCTCCAGACGGGCCCAGAGCCAGCAATTGCTGGCAGGCACTCTCTGGAAATGGCCTCTTCTGAGGCTAAGGACAGCTCCCTGGTTCATTTCATTTCCCTCAGAGGCTTCTGTGTTCTAGTTCTGGCACCTTCAACAACCTGTTCCACATCTAACCATGTTGGCCTGGGCTTTGGGCACAGCATGCGGGGGGCTCCTGGGTGGGGAAGGAGAAAGAAATAGGAGTGGCCGACAGGTATAGCAGGCACTGCCCTTACCCTGAGAAAGAAAGACTACAAGTGGCCAGGAACGAGCGGGTAGTAAAGTGCGTATGTGAGAGCAGAGGCAGATGGCTGAAAGGCTGTCCCCTAACCTTCAATGCCACCCATTCCTGGAGCTACCCTGTTTGGTCAGGTGCTGAAAATACACCGGGCTCTTTATAACTTTTACCACTCCAAACAGAAAGGCTTGGAGGAGAAGCAGAGGTGCAGCATGGGGTCAGATTTTAAGTTTCCCAGCCTCAATGCTTCAAAAACAAGCATTACTTCATGGCACACCTTCTGCAGATGGCAGCAGTTTGGCCGAGCTCTGCCTTGTCAGCACTCAAGACATAGCTGAGAGAGAGATCTCAGCAGAAGCATCTGGAACACCGAGCCCACTCCTTCAACACCAGGGCCCCAGAGCCAGGCTGCTTTGCAACCATTCACCCGCTGTAGGCCAGCAAGGTGGGAGTGTGTGAGGACAGTCTCTCAGACCCTCCCCCAGGTGCCAGGAAGACTGGGGAGTTGTCAGCTGTGACAGCAGGAGGGGAAGCAGGGGAGAACAGAAGTAAGAAAAGCAGCAGTGCAACAAGCAGTAGGATGCTTCCTGGGAACAGTTACTAAGGCACGTGGCTGTGGTGAGGACAACCCTCAGGACAGGGGCTGGAGCTACCTGCAGCTGCCTGGGGACTTAGTCTGTGCCTCTCGGGTTGCCCTTTGTCACCGTGAATCCAGACGGAGCAACCCGCCCTGACTGCCAGTGACCAGATGACGTTCTGTGGCCTATCAGTGATTCCCACCCCAAAGATGACTCACTTAAGGTCCCTGTGCGCAGCGGAAGCAGAAGCTGCCTGGGACAAAGCCCAGGAGGCAGTGAGCAGCCTCCTTACATCCCAGGGAGAGAGAAAGCAGAGGCCAGTAGGGCTGATGCTGAAGTGGGAGGGGAGAACCTGCATGTTAGGAAGACAATAATTGTCAGCTACCTTCCTACCCTCCCTTGGGATCTTCTGGATGCTTCCTGGACACTCAACTCAGCAGGGCCAGGCGGTGGCACCTCTCAACTGGATGCCAGCTGCTGGGACAGCTTTGGCAGGATTTCCCACAACACCCATCCTCAGCCAAGGAACTGTGCCATCAGTGTCAACCAAGGGCAGGCCCAGGAACCCAAACTCACATCCCAATTAGAGCTACTCTTCTCCACAGCTCTCACTCTTGAATCTGCTCCTGCTAAGGGTAGAGGTGCCAGCGCTCGAAGGAAACAAATCCAGGCCCAGCCCCTTACATGGCAGGGGGCAGCAGTGCAGCCACTAAGGCTTGTAGGACAGTGACAAGCCTGAGTGACAGGGAAACTGGATGGGGTTGGAGGAAGGCACAAGTAAACACAGCAGCTCTCAGGCCCAAGCGGGCCAGTGGGAGCTACCGCCAAAGAGCTGGCTGGAGGGGACCCAGAAGGTTCAGGGAAAGGAAGAGTGCAATCCAGCACATTCAGATATGTCCCCGACACAGACAGGAAGGCTGGGCCAGGCAAAAAGCCAGTTCCTCCAGCTGTCTAGCAGGCAGATGGCGAGGATCTTCCTTGAGTTTCCGGCGATGTGGGTCTGCAGGCCCGCAGAGATACACAGATCCACAGGTGGTAGCTCAAGTATCTGGGCAGGGTGGCTGGAGTACAGGGTGCTCAAACCCACAGAGAGAGGGAAAAAGGACAGAGAGGACCATTGCAGAGAGAGGCCAGTGGCAGCCTTCATGCTTCTTTCAACAGTGGGATATCTGCAGGGAGAGAAAGAAAGCACAGTCATTACCCCATGGGTCTCTCTACTATAGCACACCTGATCCCACACACCCCCTAATTTAAAGAATTAAAATACACTACTCATATATTTCTAGTCTAAATCAGTTTTTTTTTAGAACTTTCTTACTTATCTCTCCCTCTGCCTATGTGATAAAATCTGAATGTTCAGTCTGGTATTAAAAGCCCTTCTGGTCCTACAAACTTGAACTCCTTTTCTTCTGCCTTAGCTGTTGGTGTAGTTTCTTCTCTTTCTGTCCTTAATCTCAACCTGAAACTAGCAAGCCTTGCTTAAATCTCACCTCCTCCTTAAAGCCATCCTCCAGCTGTGTGATAGTGAATAAGTCATTTACCCTCTCTGGGTCTTAGTCTCCTTACATGTCAGTGGGGTTAGACTGAAGTCTCAAGGTCCTGACTTCCTGTGGTATCATCAGTCCCAGACATCTAAGGGATGGCCTGCAATGAACTCGATAACCTATGATTTGTTTTCCGAACCATTCATTCTGAAACAAACCCTTCAATTCTTAGTTCCATTATTTCTCAAGTATGGCCCCCATCTTCCCAACTGACTGACAATCCATGCAGGCAGAGAGCATGTTTTATATTTCTCTGTATTACCCCTGCAATCTAATCTGATACCAGGTATAAGGGCTCTCAAAAATGCTTGACTGATACATGGAACAAAGTAAGGTAGTAAGGAGGAGAAGAGGGGAAGAACAAGGATCATCTTGGCTCCTTAGGAGGGTAAGGGCTGAAATTTGCACTTGGACATGTCACCATGTGTGGACATAAAATATGTGTGCATTTAGAAACACAGTATGTGTGGCTGCCTGCCCATGAGGTCAATGGCTTCCACCTTTAAAGCTGGGTCAAGTATGTAGTGGCCCTTTTTAGCTCTATATCCCATGAATAAAAAAAAAAAAAAAAGGCATGTTAACAGGGAAACTCCATAAATGACCTGCATTCAAGAAATTCCAACTTCTTTACCTTCAGATATTCTAAACTTTAGACACTTACTGTGCCCAGAATTCCCTGAAAGCAGAGTTTTCTCTAAGGCTCTTTTAGGTCAGGGGGTCTTTGTAAATGGAAACATGATCACTGTCAAAAGGGAAACATCTAGGTTTTGTCTGAATCCTCAACCACAACGTGATTACATCTAAAGATATTTTTTAAAGTGACGGAGTCAATCCCAACATTCAACTCTCCAGGCTCCAGCAAAGGCAGAGGGGTCAGGAGGTGGCATTTCATTTTATGGCTGGTTGGCCACAAAGGACCTGGAGTCATCTGGGAGGCTGTACGGCAGCATGGGGTTATAAATGCACACTTTGGAGCCACATCCATCTGGCTTCAAATCCCAGCTCAGCCACTTACTGCTGGGGCAAGTGACTTACTGGTACTATTAGAGCTTCAGTTTCCTTGTCTGTAAAATGGGGATAGTAATAATACCTACTTCTGCAGCAGCATTGTCAGGTTTAACTAAGATAGTGCAAGAAAACCAATCAGCACAGGACCTGGCACTCTCCTATTTAAAATGAAGCAGTTGAATGCTCTGGAAAAGAGACAGGTTCCAGTTTTCTCTGTACTATGACCCCACATCTCCTTGTCATTCCTATCCTTTCAGGAACATAAAAACTATGAGAGGATGGACCCCACCCCCACCTCCAACCAGCTGTCTACCCTTTGATTTAGCACAGCCCTGTGGCCATGGATAACTATGGAACCTCTAAACTATCAAAACTCACAAACAGTGAAAGTCTCCCCATACAGAGCCTAAAATGCTACATGGAGCTGAGGGTGAAATCCTATTTTGCAGGCTATTACCCCAGGTATTATCTTTCTTTGCCCCTCAATAAGCCAATTATTAGAGAGGCTCACACTCCTTCCTCACTCTCAGAAAGGACCCTGGGCCTCCAGTAATTCATGATCAGCGTAGACCACCTACCATCTGTGTAGTCCTCCGATGTGAGGGATAAAAGGCTTTGTATGTCACTGTTCTCTGAATCTGGCACTTCTTTGTGTGCCAGTTGGCTGTTCCCTGAGCCGGCCACCCAGGAAGAGGTGGTTGCCTGATGCACCATAACAGTTTCTGAGCCCCGAGAGCCCCAGGCTTCACATAGTCCAGACTGGCCCGGGGCCTCCTCCTCTCCGCCTGCAGAGGAGCAGGCCCCCTGGTCCTGCAGCTGCTGCTCCCTTGGCCCATTCCTCCCACTAGGCCCAGACCCTTCTGACAGCACAATCTGCACTCTGGGGTCGGCGGGCGGCACACAGTGACCGGAACTGCCATACACAGCCTCTTCATATGACGGTAGCGCAACCTGGACTCCATCCACCATTATGGAGACCTGGTCCCCGGATACCCCCTGGTCACGCCTGCATCCGGAGGAAAAGACAAAGGAAAAATTAAAATACACACACACACACATAAATACCACAATGCTAAAAACAAACATTTTTTGAGCACTTATGTGCCAGACAGCACTAATGCTTTATATACTTTATCACATTGAATCTTCACCTGCCTTTTCAGGTAGAGATTCACCAAAATGCAGATGAGGCTCAGATAAGTTAAATAACTTGCTCACAGTCACACAGTTGGATGTGAATTCAGTTCCACGTGCTTCCAAAACTGGTTTTTAATTTCTTGGTGCACAGGCACCTAGCTATGTGGTCCTGTGCGATATTAGAAACCTAGAGACCTAAATATAAAGCCATTCATTCAGCACAGAAGGATAAGAAAGTGAGAGAATGATGGTTGCACATACCTATGAATATAGTAAAAACCTCTGCCTGTGTACTTTAAATGAGTATACTGAATGATGTGTGTTAAATCTCCATAAACCTGTTTTACAAAAAGGAGAGGAAAAAGTAGCATTGTGGTCTTGAAATGGGATATCAGACATGAACTCAGAAGAATTTTGTTCTTCTGACTCAGCCACTTTGCTTGCCTTTAAAAAATATTATATGTGAATTATAATACAAATACAGAAAAGAACAGATAGAAAAACTTCAGCTCAGATTTATCCCAAAAGTAACACTGTATCCCATACCTACGTCGAGAAAGAGAACACTGCCAGCATCCCAGATACCCCGTGTACCTGTCCCTATCGCTTCTCATTTCCTCATCACTGTAACAAGTATCCTAACCTTCATAAAAATCATTTTTGCTTTTAATTTTAATAGTTTTATTGCTTACACATGAATCTTCTAACACCACAGTTTAGTTCTGCATATTTCTAATCGTTTTATCAATGGAACATATAGTAAATTTGTGTGTATATGTATATGTGTCTGGCTTCTTTTACTCAACATTACGTTTGTGAAATTTATACATGCAGACACCTTTTTGAAGATCACTTATTATACACACAAACTTTTTAAAAATCTAAATCATTCTGAAAGTTGAAGTCATTATTGGGTACACACCTCCCAAGAACCCTCTCTCCTATATAACTATAGCATCATTGCATCCTGGAAATTGCACATTGATATAATACTGGAACACAAATTTCCCCAATTGCCCACAAGTATATCCATTTCAGTTGTTATTTGTTTTCATCCAGGACCCAATTAAGGATCACGCCCTGCATTTAGTTGTCTTGTGTCTTTTATCTCCTTTAATCCAGAACAGTCCCCTCAGATTTTCTTTCATGACAATGTCATTTTTTACAGACTCCAGGCCAGCTGTCTCCTGGAATGTCCCACCATCTGGACTTGTCTAATTGTTTCCTTGGAATTAGATGCAGGCCAATTTTTGCCGAGAACACTAACTACATAGGTACTGTGTCCTCCTCAGTGTATCACAATAGGAGATGCACAGTCTATGGCTGGACGACATTATTATTGCTAGATTGTTATTAGTTCTCAATTTCCTCCTATGTACTTGAAGATAAAATCTGTGCTACCCAATTGAAATGGTGTACACACTGAGGATAACAAAAGTGGCACTCATAAAAGTGCTCAGAGGTTTCTGGAAGGAAGGAAAATTTTGATGGCAAGGTGGCATAGAAAGCAGTGTACATCATGGCATGTGCTTAACTTTTGTTGTTCAAAATAATTTTTGTTTGTTTAAAAAGTAATATGTGTACATGGTGCAAAATTTAAACAGAGTCTATAATGAAAACCAAATCTCCCTTCCACTCAAGTCAGGCAAAATCAGCTAGCTACTTTTAATAGATTTACTTGTTAACTATGGGGGGGAGGGGAACTCCCTAATTTGAATGAAATGCCAAATACATCAGTGTGACTTTATGTGAAAATAGCTGATTCTTTTAAGTAAACAGTCCCTTCCAAATCCTCTTTATTCTACTAATTGTTTAACAACCTTTAAAAATAGTTGCTACTTACCCTCTCCCCTAAAACAAAACAAAATAAAAAGAAAGAAAAAAATCACACATAGTACACATTGATTACACTGAGCATGGTTCTTATCTGTAAATTCTAAACCAGGAACATTTTTAGTGTAGTTTCGGTCTGTTTCTTTGTGCCTGTAAGTGACAAAAATGACTGATGAAGGGCTGTGAGTGCACAGAAACTGTTCCCACTAGAAAGAATGAAGAACTGCCAGGGCAATCCAAGCAAATGCAGAGGCCAGGGCAGCCTGGGAGAGAAATCTGCCCTAAGGGATCCACTGGGGTCTGCTCCCCACCCTTTGCCACCTGCCCTTCCCAACCACATCCACCCAGTCTGGGTTGATTTGTGGCTAATGCACTCAACTATTAATAAAGAAAGTGACAAAGTTGGGCAATAAAAACACTTCTTCTGTTTCTAGTATGGAATAATGCAGTAGCTGCCAATTCCAGGGGCACATTAGCACCACATGGGGAATTAAAAAACCAACAAACAAACATTAATGTCAGGCTACCACTCCAAACCAAATAAATCAGAATAGAAGGGGATGAAGGCCCAGGTGTTGGCATTTGTTTTTAACTCCCCACAGGAGCCGCTATATTCAGCCAGTATTGGGAACCAGGTGTACAGGGTAGTGGCCCGTAAATATAAACCTGCATCTGGACGAACTGTGGAACCATGTTACTGAGCCTCAGAAACCCCAGAGTTTCTCACTCAGCTGGTCTGGGGTAGGGCCTGAAAACTTGCATTCCTAAAAGTTTCCAGGTGATGCTGCTGTTGCTGGAATCACCCTTTGGGAATCGTTAATGTAGGAGAAAGGATATGATTTAGAAGCTGGGAAGATGCGGGTTCAAAACTCAGCTCTATCATCATCTACAGCAGGGGTCCTTAATCCCTGGGCTGCGAACCAATATCAGTCCATGGACTGTTAGGACCTAGGCCATAGGAGAGGAGCGGTGGGCCAGCGAGCAAAGTTTCATCTGTATTTGCAGACACTCTTCAGCATCACCCCCTCAGCTCCACCTCAGATTATCAGGCATTAGATTCTCATAGGAGCACTGGTCTCTGGTGCCAAAAACGTTGGGGACCACTGTTCTACAGCGATGACCTAGAGTGAATGACTTAACCTCTCTGAGCCTCAGTTTCCTTATCTGCAAGGTTCCTATGAGGATTAATACAATATATGCAAAGCAACAAGCACAGTGCCCAACACACCTAGGAGTTTAACACATGGCAGGGCCTACCACTTTCCTTGGGGACCTACAGACTAGCAGAGGCTGGGAGACATACCAGCTACTCTCTGCCAGTGAAAGGCCAAACCCCACGGTAATGCCTGCCACCCACTGCAACTAGGCTCACCTGTTGTGATGGAAAGACTTCAGCTTTGGCTGCAGGAGCACAAACAGCACCACGAGGAGGAGAATGAGCGCCACGGAGCTAGCAGTGGAAGCCACAATGGACAGTGTGGGGACCCCAAGTGATGCGTTGGTGTCTTTGTCTACAGAAACAAGCCATTATCAGAAGTGGTTTATATCCAGACACAAAGAACATGAACTCCACCGCTGATCTTACCAAAGGCACCCTGCATGGTGCCATGCAAGGATAAGCCAGTAAAGGCCATTTTAGGAGTAACTGTGCAGAGCAGCTTATATACACATGAAAAAGGGTCATTCCTCTACCCTGTTCCTGAATCTAATATTCCCTTCACTACAGGCCTTTGAGGACCATCTGATGCCTAAACTCACTCACCTAGAGATCTTATCTTTACAAACCATTTCTGATGCTATCCCGAGTAGCCATTTAAATGGACACATTCTACCATCTTAAGTCCTACCTATCTTTTTTCCCACATAGCAGGAAAATTTATGAGAACTGGGCTATAACAACCCCCTGTTCTAAGATCCTGTAGCTTTAGTTTTAAATCTCAGGCTAGTCCCCTCCCTTCTCTGGGGTGCCATGGCCTCTGAGCCAGAGTATGACACACAAAGATGGCTGTGTGACACACTTCCTGCAGGCAGCTGGATTTTCCTGTCATGCATGAAGGAGGCAGATGGGGGAGAAGCCTTCCATCCAGCAGGACTGTAGCTCCATAACAAAACAGTCCATTATCTTTCAGGAAAAAAAAAAAACAATATAAAAGAGACACTACAAAAGGTGTTAGCATCGGGCTAGTGTGTTAGCAAAACATGGTCAAAGGTCACCAGCACTTGATTAGGCAAACAAGAGATCCTGAGCATCAAAAAGATCTTATAGAGTGGAATACATGTCGTAGCAGAGCTACCGAGCCCCTCAGTGGCTCCGCTGAACCACAGTGAGACACACACGAGAAACCCTCAAAGACAAGGAAGGGAGACTGCAGGTCATCAAAGGGGTTATACTGCCACACAGCACAGGATGCTCCAGAGGAAGCAGGCACCACTTCCCATGAGTTAAAAGAAAGCAGAGACCCTTTGTCATATGCCAAACTGACCCTCATTGAGATGGCAGCTAATCTCCATGGCTGGTTTCCACTCGCCATTCTTACACGTCAGGTATTTGTAATCACCCTTCAACATGTAGCCTTCAGCACACAGGTACTCGATGACACTGCCAGAATTCAGGGGGTCTCTGCAGGGCCGGGGGTGGCAGACATAGCCACCATTTTCTGGCTCCGGGGGCAGGGAACACACTGTAAAGACAAAGAGAGAAATGGTACAGAGGTGAGGTTTTTCAGTGGAGGCCCTGTCAGTGACTCAGAGGACAATTCTGAAAGCCTCAACAAGAAGCACATGAGGAGCACAGGGCCAGCCCCTCGGAAAGGCCGCTGGCTAAACCCTAGAAGTTCAGGTGGCCACAGAGAAAGAAGTGCGCTGATAACCGGGGAACTTCGGCTGCTTGCAACATTTCCCCTTCCACTCCCCACTGCTCCTTAAGAGAACTGCATCCACAATTGAATGGTAGACTCTGACAAAGTCCTGAACTTACAGGGATCTAGCACATAACATGGTTTTAATAACACCTAATGAAACACACAGTGAGTCAGTAAAGATGGTCAAATACTCTTTAACCTGAATGGAGAAAATCTTAGCCTTGTTTCCAGTTATCAGTACCAGAAAAGACTCCACCATGCAATAAAAATGAGCCTTCTGATCACAGAGGGGGTCTCTGATGGGTTTCAGGGAGCACCTCCCATTTCCTGACTATAGTTGTCACTGGCATCACTTGTCACATTTTCATCTGAGTAGGACCATCTAGTTTTAAAAGCACCTTCACCTCCATATCTCATTTATCAGTTATGATAATCTGTAAGGTAGTTATCATGACTCCTCCCGAGGCCCATAAAAGTTAAATGACTTTTAGCCACAAGTAAGGCAGAATAAATGGCAGACCTTGGAGCAGAGTCAAGTCCTCTAGTTCTAATACCTGTGCTCTTTCCACCAGCAGACACTGCTTGTACCTCATGAGTTGAGTGGGCCTTTACGAAGTGTGTGTACCAAGGTCACCTCCCATTCAAACAGGTCAGTTAGGAGATGGCAAGTGGTGCCTAAGTGTGGTGAGGACCCCAATGGAAATGAGTTGCACTAATGCTAAGTCAGTGGAGCTAGAAGGTCTGAGCAGCCCTAGAGAGAGGGCAGCCTCTGATTCCATGGCCTGCCCTTCCAGCCCTGGACAGATAATGCAGAACTTAAGTCCCTGAGCAATGGATTGTGGGATGTACTTAGCCAAAATAAGAGGGACACAGTGTGAGCACTAAGGAATCACTGTGTGGAAGGACAAGCTGAGGAAGAAGACATGCTGGCGAGATGGCCAGACGCCCAGGAACTTCAACTTTCCAAAGCCTCACTAAAACAAGATAAGAGTTCCCACCCACAGGACATTCATTTGGCTGACAAACACCCTGCCCCCCCCCATCCTGAATACCACAAGGACATCAGTATGAGAATAGAAACTGTGGGTTTCTTTTTTCCACTTCCTCTAACAGATCTAGAGTCTCTGTCCCAGATAAGATGCTCTCTCAGAGGTGCCTCTACAGGCTCTTACCAAATTCTACTTCCCTTTAACCTACAAACTGCTGTTAAGCAAGCTGACTGCTGGTCAGGCTGGGCAGGGGACGCATACCAAGTCTTAAAGAAGACAATAGCTTCTTGTCCTCAAGTTGCTTATCACTGAGATGGGAAGAAAAAACTCCATTTTTAAAGAGCTGTTAATAAAACAAAGCTGGGGTAGGTGCCATAGAGATCCACAGAAATCTGGGCAGCTTCTCTGAAACTAGTACATGAGCCCAAATAAGTCTCCTCAGTCTCCTCTAAGGCTATACCTTCTCCGGACTGTTCCCACGCCACCCACCTTGCCCAAAGTCTTGAACAGGAGGGAGACAGATGCAACACTCCTTCTGGCACCTCTGTAAACTTAGCTAAGTAGTTCAAAGAGCTGGCCAGCTGAATTTCCACAGGCACCTCAGCAAACTGCTTCACCCATTACACTTTCCCTCCTTTGTTCAGGGCAGCAAGCCTGCCACAGATGCCCCTGGCTCCCCTCCGACTGTATCTAATTGGTTCATTTCCTCAGCATAATTAATGCTGAGCACCCCAGGGCAGCTCCTGAAAGCAGGCAGGACCCACACACAGGTCCAGTGTGCTGGGAAAGATGGTCTCAGGGGAAGAGCTGTTGATTCTACGGCCACTCCTGCTTTGCTGGGAATTTCTGTCCATAAGGCCACATCTTCACAGAATCTTTGAGCTGGACCCTGAAGGTCACCCAGCACTCATTTTATAAATGAAGAAAGTGAGGTCCACAAAGAAGTGACCCGCAATTCAATTTCATGTCAACTAATAGTTATTGATTATAGTTATTGTAGGAGTCACTGTGCCATGCTCTGAAAAAAGATAAAAAGACAAGCACTTCAGGTACTTGTAGGCAAACAGGAATCTGACAAATAAGTATACATATATATTTTAAAAGTCATTTTCTTTATGGCTCCTGGGATTTGTGTTTTGTTTAATGACAGTTTCCCTACTGAGGTTATAAGACAGTCTGTAATATTTTCTTATATAACATTTTATAGATTGGTTGTTATGTAAATAATACTTTTACAGAAAAAAAAATCATAGGAAGTATACACACATAGTATAAAACTCAAAAACTACGAGGGTGTGCAGTCAAAAGCAAGCCCTCTCATATCCCCTAGTAGCTCAGTTCCTCCTCCAAAGGCACTGCCACCAGTTTCTCCCATATTCTTCCAAAGATATTCTACACACAGATTTATTCTAAGGCATGTCAAAGAATGCGAATGGTGCCACAAGAGAGGGCACTCGGAACAGGAGTGATCACATCTCGTGTGGGAGAGATGAGGAAAGGCTCATAGAGGAAGCAGCATTTCAAATGGGGCTTCCGTCCTTAAGAAAGGTGGTGGTACTCTGAAGCAAATGCACCGCAGTAGGAAAGAACGGGTTAAGTCCAGAGAACATCAAGTAGGCCAGGTTAGCTGGGTTGCAAAATATAATAAAGAAAACGCGCTACCCCAAAATATGAAGAGCAATTAAACCATCTTGTAGAAGGCACTGACTGCAACAGGAAGTTGAAGGAAAAGAAGAGCCTCTGAAGGGTCTTGAGAAGGGCAGAATTACAAGAGAAGCTGAAATTGATATAAGATGGAGCAGAGGTAGAGAAAGCCTTTATAGTGTGTCAACTATATAGCAACTCTAGTATGGTAAAATAAACTGTACAAAGTTCTTTTATATTGACCTATGAAGACCGCACAAAGGAAACAAGCTAGAGTACATCAGGTTCAGCAAAGCAAAAAGGTGGCCTTCAGTTCACGGAAAAAAAATGAGGACTTAGAAGAAAAAGAGCAAGGTCATTTTTATACACCAAGAACACACACACAAAAAAATATGGCCCTCTTGCTTAGTCAAAGAGCAGAGTGGGAGAGTGTTGGCAAAGGGCAGGTATTAGAGAGGACCCTTTCAGTGACTTCTGGGGTTAACAGGAAAGGGAAGATCTGGAAGAGCAAATAATTCATCCAATGGCTTCCAGAAGCCACTGTTCTAGCAAGAGGCTGACTTAATATGGCATTAGGCTAGCTAGCTCTCTGACAACTCCAGGTCCGCAGAGGAAGTTTCGAGCTCTGTTCTAAACCCCAAGAAGACAATGAACTCATCTGATTTGGCAAAGCTGTATAATTTAAAAAGAGAAGGAGAGAGCCAAAAGATAAAATTTTACAGAAAAAAAAATCAATTCTCCTTAGCTTTCTTCTCAGTTTTCCATGATCTCTTATAATCACTTAGGCCTCCAGAGAGCACAGGAAGCAGTGAGGTCATTCTTCAGGGGCCCAGAAGAGTGCCTGGGACACAGCAGTCGTTCAGTGACAGAATACCCAACCAGCTGTTGAGGGTGCAGACGGAGGAGAAGCAAAATGATCTGGCTGATACTTCCACCTCAGCGTCACTCACCACAGCCTCAGTAGAAACAAGAACCCTCAATCAGCTCCTCAAACATTTTTTGCATCTGTTATTTTGGGGACCAGCCTTTTAAGGAGGAGGAGACAAATTAAAACAAAACACATTTTCATAAGATTCTATAAAAAGCAAATCAAAAGCTCCAGGAAAGGCCTCGGGGTCACAGTGTTCAGTTTAACAAACTGAACAATTACTTGAGCCCCTTCAAAATGAGGTGTAGGGAGTAGGGCGTGTGGGGATCAGCCTGAGGAGGGGAAGCAGATGTTTGAATACCTAGTGCCTTTTTAAAAGACTCAAAAGAGATTTCTGGCTGAAACAGTCATCTAGTTATCAAGAACACAGGACACTCTGGAACACAGTGACTGAGGGCTTAAGAAACTGTGTTAATGTTCACTCACAGGTTTGAAATAGTGTAGTTCTAGACAAAATCAGTGCAGTTGAACTCAACTGGGCACAACTGGATTAAACAGGCACTCTGGATCCCAAACTGCAAGCACGCTGCAAGCGTGAACACTTAAGCTAACCTGGGCCTGCTGAGCAGAGCAGGACACCAGGTTCCACTCTGTGGCTCACCCTTTGGAGCTTTTGGAAAATCACTCTGTATGTGAAAGGAAAAGTCATGCTATCGTGTGAAAAGTCTACTTCAAAGGGGAGGTGATTTTCCTCAAGAAAGACTTCCAAGAAAGCTGGGACCAGGCACTCCAGACAAAAGTAAAGGGTGGGGGTGGGAGGGAATGACCACATCTGATTACAGTCAAAGGTTTCTTCTGAAGCCTCTGTTACATCTCAGTAATAGCTCATATTTATTGACCATCTACTATATGCCAAGCACTAGACTTAGTACTTTACCTGTGTAACTCAATTAAGCTTCATAAAAACTCTGTAAGGAACATTATTACAGCATTAGATAGATGAGCAAATTGAACAAGGTGTTAAGCAACTTGCTAGCAGTCACTCAGCAGGGGGCAGTACTGCCCATGGCACTGGGCAGTAACAAAGATTTTGAGTTCAGTTTTTTCTCCCATATCCACATGCTAGAAAAGGAGCCACAGAGAGGAGAGCCCAGTGATGAAGATAATCTGGGTACTGCCTATGGACACTGGCCTCCCTGGGCCTCAGTTTCAGTACATGAAGGCACTGAATCAGATGACCTCTGTGGTCTCTAGTGACATTTGCAAAGCTACTGCATCCATGGAGGCAGACAGGAGGAGCAGGGAGACAGGTGGGAGGCGTTCAAGTACTTACGGGATACTCAAGAGCTGCTTCTGTCTGTGTATCTCCCTGGCGTTCCTACTTTTCTGGCACGCCCCCACTCAAATAGAAGTCTAAAGCGGGCTGCACTGAGAGTGAAGAGATGATTTCTCATGCCATGTGCAACCCTCCTCTTTTCTAAGACAGGAAGCCCATTGTCAGCCAGGATCCCTTTTCTCTTGAGAACTTCCCATACACTGGGGGAAGGCCAGCCTTTCCCAGGGCGTGGCCCTGGAGTAGGGTGGGAGAACAGAGGAAGAAACCACCCACAGCTTTGGCTGCCCCCTACAGCTCCTCTTAGGCGCCCCTACCACTTTCCTGAGAGGTCCCACCAAAGCCCTGCAACTCACAGGTGCGTCAGGCTTCAGAGCCTGTCCACCTTGTTTTAGGTCTGGGTCCCTCACTTCCTCCACCTCACAGGAGAAGGGAAATACCAGCCTGCAGCTCCAGAGCCAACAAGAAGGAACATTTTCTTTATTGAACCCTGCCCCAAACATGGAAAACTTTGTCACCTGGAAGCAGCCACTAAAGTCCTTAGTCATACAGAAAGAAGTGTTGTTTCCTCAGCCTGGAAAGCCTGACCTGAAAGCACAGGCAGTCAAGATGGAACGCCACCCATCTTTCAGGATTCGCTTCCGAGGTAGCCTGGGAATGGCCTTGCTCCAGAAAACCAAAATGTCCCAAAGAGAAGTGCCAGTGAGAATTAAGCACAGTGTAGAGCTTACCAGCACGGGCCTAAAATGAGAGCGGCTGTGTGTGTCTGCTCAGCTGGTTATCCACGATTACCAACTGTATGGCCCTGGGCAGGTCTTCCTACCCCTCAGCTCCCCCATTGGTAAAACAGGGATACTAAAAGTGTCTACCTCACAGGGTTGCTGTGTGAATCACAATTATGCAGGTAAAGTACCTGGTGTTGGGTCTGTTACACACTAAGTGTTCAATGAACAGTAGCTTTATTATTCCTGTGTTCCCGTAATATTTTCTTCACTCCTCTCTGTAAACTATCACCATATTGTTGTCTTAGCAATGACTTTCTCACAGGTCAGTCTTTCCTCCACCTCTCTACTAACCCCACCCACCCACCCAAATTGTAGGGCAAGCATCTGTTCTGCTCATTTTTGTATCCCCAGTTCTTGGCATAGAATCTGATAGAGAGCAGATGCTTAGTAGAAAACTACTTATCTTGCAAAATTTTGTCCACATTTCAAGGCACTGTCTTGTTTCTAACTGGAAAGGGTCACATGGTTTCTGATTTGAGATAAGTTTCAAGAACAGATAACAGCAAACAGAACTAACAGGATCAGGGCCCAGGGGTAGGGGTGTCAGAGCAAGGTTTTGGATGTCAGACAGATGAATCTGGGTTTGACTGGGGGCCCACTCTGCAACCTTGTCAACTGCTTGAACTCTTGTGAGCCTGACTCTTTAATGACCAGCACCCACTTCCACGAAGTGTTTGCGTGGACTAATAAAACTGTGTACCTGAAAGTGTCCTACATCATGCCTGGCACATATCAGGCACTGATACATTTTTTACATCTATTTTTACACAGCAAACTAAATCCTTACTTCTGGTTTTTGGAATGGGGTAGGGCAAACCTTTGGCAAAGAAAAGAAAAAGGACTGTTTCGGAAATTTCTGGATATCTGGAAAAGGAACAGACAGAGAACAAAGCAGGATGAGCATAGTGGGGGATCTCGCTTTGCTCTCCCCTTGCTCCAGCTCGGTAATATGCCAACCCCTTTTTTCCACTTCCCTTCACAGCAGAACAGCCCAAGCTGCTTTTGGCTGACAAATGGCTTCCATATGGCCTGTTACCTTTTCACTTCCTCTTGTTCTCATAGCTCAGGGACTCGGAGAAACAGGCTGCCAACTGGGGCTACAAATCCCCTAACTCCCTAACTACTATATGATTGCTAAAAGGACAGGCAGGAGGACCACTCTTCATTCTACTGGTCCAGGCCTGGGCCACTCTGTGTCTAATGCCTGGACCAACTCAGTGACCTATAGAGCAGATCCCACAGCTGTGCCTCACCCTCATCTCTAGGATAATGGGATGACAGCAGAGACAGGGAGCCAAGCCATCCCATGTGTGTTAACAAACACTACTATATTACTCTTGACAGTGGTAGTCAAAGGGTTAAGAGAAAGCAGATGATATTTATTTACTTCCTCATCAACAACCACTACTTCCTGGTCTCTTCTCTTTCACCCTATCATCTTATTAAGCTGCACTTGTATTTGGATGTAGGCTGGACCTCTGGAAGAAGGTACCAGACAGTTGCTTAAGGCACCAACCTTAGAAGGGTAACTGGTGAGCAGACGATAACTTAAGAGTCTCCCTGGGAGTTTAAAATAGGGTTGGACTCTTGGGTACAAAGATCACAGCTGTGGTTTCATTTTCAACTCTACAATCAAATGGTGACTCCTAATGCCAAGTCCAGTGCCAAGAACATATATAGGCCTCCAAGAACAAAATTTAAATTTAAAATAAACTTAAAAAATGTCTGTTGTGCAACAGAGTAGAAGTGAGGAAGAGAGGTAACATTTATTACCAGGCACTATGCTAGGCACTTTATAGCTGCCATTCTATTTAATTTTCCTGCCCTGTGAGGAAGGTACTATAATAGTCAGTTTGTTCAGATGAAGAAACTGAGGCTCTGAAAAATTTAGTGATGGCCTGAGGTTACAAGGCTAGTAAGTATTAAGAGATGAAATTAAACTCTGGCTTGCCCTTCTCCCTATCACTGGAAAGCTCCTTGATTATAGATGCCACTGGAAAAATTTACCCCAGGACCTACATGGGGGTGGGGTACATCTAGACAAAAGTTGCAGTGATTCCTCTTTAGAGAAGAATGTGGACTGGTGGGTTTAGTTGTGCCCCGATGACGCAGCTCATATCTCAAGTGGGGCCACATTTTTCCAGAGAAGTTAGGGCGGCGGGGAGGGGAGGCAGGCAGTTTCCTTCACAAATCTCTAAGCACTACAAACAATGGAGCTATTTAAGCATCACAGATACCAAGGCTGTAAGTGGGAAAGGTATAAGAGCATTTTCAGCTAAGAAAACAAGTCTTCCCAGAGGGATATGTGAAAGGAAGGTTGATGTTAAATGCAGAATGAGGATGCCACCTAGACTCAAACAGAGGGCTGCCTTTCTGCCAGCTGCCCAGAATACAACGAGTCACTGGGGCCTCTCTGCCAAAGCCCAAAATAATCAGCCTCTGTCATGCACCACCAGTGAGTTAAGCAGCATTTTGCTTCTCCTAGTTGCTCAATAGGTCACTGCTATGTACCAAGGCCTACACAGCTGCAAAGAATGAAAGGAAATAATCAGTAAACTCTAGTTACAGATGGTGGCAGAAATCAGCTGAGGTGATGGCCTAAAACCAGAAAAACACCACAGCTGTTTGAAAAATACTAGTCATTGAGGGGTAAAATTCTGAATGGAATTTTCTGAAGAAAGAGATTGGGTCTCCTTGTGACAGACAAAGTGTAACTAACAGACCACAATGCTAAGGTATGCCATGAAGTGAGCCCTGCACATTCTGTAGGGGCCTGTATTGGACTTGACCTTCACATGAGACAGAAACTAGGAAATAGAAAAATGAAAAGGTAGGTTTTTATTGTTTTTTTTTTTTTTTTTCAGGGGCACGAAACTGCCAGGAATGAAACTGCCAGGGCTATGGGTCTTGTTTTTATCACTTCTCAATCAACTAGGATAAGAACACAGACAAATGAGCATGAGTAGACATAGTCAAAAGGGACAAAGGCCACCGATCTGAACGTTCTTCTTCCTCCATCCTGTGTGTCTACCACAGGAAACGCAGCTTGTCATGCCTTCTTGGGTTCCTCTGTGCCTCCTAAAAGGGAAACTATCACCACCCTGTGCTAGCATCAGCTGATCACACAGCAGCAAGCAATCAAACCCACTTAGGTTTTTGTTTTGGTTTGTTTTTTGCTCTTCTCTACTTTCAACATTGGGGTCTTTCTAAAGTTTTGGACCATATGGGGCAATGGAGGTCAACCAAGGGGTCGCATGCCACAGAGTACTCCTAGAAGTATGAAAAATAACTACACACTTTGACAGCAGATCCCTTTCCTCCTCCCAGGCAGCAGGGAAGCGATCTCTCCCCTCTAGAGAATTCTTCTCACATAGTTTTCTCTAAGAAAGCCTTACTTAAGCCTCTTTAAGGAACTTTAAAAACAACAGGAATCCACACAAACCCCTGTGAAGTCCAAAGCAGCAGGGCATCTGGCCCTCAAGGTGCTTTCCTACATGACCAGGACTTGCTTGCCTTTAATTGTGGCCTGTATATTTATCAGCTGGGCTCTAGCATATTGTTGAGACTCCTCGACCACTAAACAAAGCGACCTCAAAACAGATTAGTGAAGCTTGAGCCTGGACCTCCTTAGGATCAAGGGCAGAGTCTCAACCATGCCTCATTTGTCATGCTGAGGCCCGTGTTCCTGTCGTCTCCTCTGGTCTCTCTTAGTCTTTGGACCCTTGACTCTAGCAAGCCACTTTTGACTGACTGGTCCAAGATTCCTAATCAGAAGATGTTGCTTGTTGCTGCCTTACTCCTTCCATATATCAGGAAATAACGGTCCTGACAGGTGAACAGAAAAAAAATGTCATACAGGTGAACAGAAAAAAAACTCTTTAATCTTGTCTTCCAAAGAATGGGTTTAATAACTTTTACCCAGACAAGAGTAAAACACATTTACAGGTTTTAATTCTTAACCTCACTTGGTTTCATTTTTCATTAATTTAACAAATATCTACTGAGCGCCTAACCAATGTGATATGGGACATCTCTTGCAGAGTTCTTAATCTTTTTAGTAAACCTAGTTTTCTTCCCCGCTTTCTTTAGGAAAAAGGCCTCTCTCCCTCAATGCCCGGTAACTGGTGACTCAAACCCTCTGGCTATTGATAAGTGTCATCAGCCCATTGTTAGTAGAAATAGTGTTAGACCAGACAGGGCCCTCAGAGTCTAAGAGGGGAGGAGACTTTAGTTCAAAGATTTTTTTTTCTCTTTGAGAAATATATTAACCAAAACTGTTTCCCTTTACTCACTTAATAGACAAATCAATAAAATAAATTAATACATATGTAATTTAAATGACAAGTTCATATCTTGTTTTCCTTGTCGAGGGACTGAGGTGGCACTTCAGCAGAAACCCAAGACCCCACCCTGACTGAGGCAAGAAGGGTAAGAGCTCTACAAAACCTCAATAGGCAGGGACTACCACCCTCCTCATCAGGAAGTAGTAGTACAGAAGAGACCTCCCATCCCTCAATATCTATAGTAATAATAAGAGGGTTCATGGATCTTAGGAAAGAGTTAGGCAGTTAGGGAGTTTCAGGTCTGCCTGCAAAGACACTGAGGTCATCCTATCCTAGAAAGGTTCTGCCCACAATTAAGCAAGCCAGATGGCATTTTTAGGCCAAAAGTAACTTCCACAAAGAAACAGAGAAGCAGAGAATTAGGTACCAGTTTAAGCCAGTCACTCACACCTACACAATGACCTTCAATTCACCTGAACCTCATTCTACCATCATTATATGATGCATATGCCCGGAAGTTCATTAATATAATTATAACAGACCGAACTCTGGAAACGAACATGCGCAGAAAGCAAATGATAAATCACTGACTCCTGTCAATCTTAGCTGTCAATCAAGGAAGCCCACACCTCTAAGTAACCACCCACAACAAATATAGATAAAACTCTAAGGCTTTGTTACTAGGCCTTTTAAGCCACCCTCTCTTGCTCAGGCCCGCTTCCACATTTGGAGTGTACTTTCCCTTCTAATAAAGCTTTTCTTTTCTGCTGTATTTTGGTGTCTTGCTCAATTCTTTGTTCAAGACATCAAGAACCTACACAACGTGCCAGGAGAGGATCCCTACACTCTGGTAACAAATGTGCCAGGTTGGTGCTAGAAATTCAAAAGCAAATAATACATAGTTCTGTACCTGAGGAGACTTCATATTTTTTGGTGGTACAGATAAGGAGTTCCAAATTATAATAATACTACTATCTACTCTGTTTATCTCCCAGAGTTCATATAAGGATTACATTTATTCATTCTTTCAACAAGATTTTAATGAGTACCAAAGCACTATGGCAGGTAATGGGGGAAGAAGGGTAGAAAGATGAAAAAAATATAGGCCCTACTCTCGGAGAGCTTAGTGTCCTATAAGTAATAATAGACACACATTAGAAATTAATATGAGCTACAATAGGAGGTCCTGAAGGATTAATCCAATAAGGAAGAGATCAGAAAGAACGGAAGAAATGATATCCCAACTCCAACTTTAAGGGGAAATAGGGCTGTGACTCTGAGATAAAAGACTGTTACTATGGGATTGTGACTACGATAAAGGACAGTGGAAACAACATGTAAGGAGGAGATAAGGATATGAGCAAAGGCAGAGAAGCAAGAAGAGGTGGTATTTGTATGGAAACTAGCAAATGATTCCAGGTTTAAGAGGAGAGAGCTGGAAATTTAGAAAATCAGGTTGGTGCCAGAACAGGAGGGCCCTGATTACAAGGAAAAAAAAATGAAAAATCTTGTGTCCTTTTTCCATAAAATGAGATTTTAAGAACCCATTTTAAGTCCTAAAATGAAAAGTGATATTACTGATAATAAAATGAAAGTCTCCCCTATAGTTCTAAACCAGCCATGTAAATGTGCCTGCCCACTTGGGAAACTATTTTTCAATGGAGCTAGGCATGCTGGTGTGGTGAAGTAGAGATAGGGGAAGGACAGGGGTTGGTGGGAAACCATGTGCTCTTTCTAGTGTAGATGCATGATGCTTCTAAAGTTTGCCTAGGTAAGGGGGGCCAGGAAAGAACCAGAGGGACTGGAACAGGGGAAAGGAATACAAAGACACCTTGTGGTCAATTTCTTTCCCAAGGTTCTCTCACATGGCAGCAGATGGCCTATCCCTGGAGTACTGGAGCTCAGAAAGCAGCTGCTCTCAGGTCCTGGTTCTAACAGCTGGGGTCACGGGACCTCTCTGCACAAGCTGAATGCCAGAAATCAATGGGTTCCATTGTGACTGCATTCATGAGCTCTCAAACCCAGGCTCATGCCCTATGCCTGCCTGCAACAGAGGACTGGGAAAAATAACACTACATGTTTTAAAAGACTGCACTTGCAAATTAATGGAAAGATACAGTATTATAAAGCCCAGTTTTATTTAAATTACTTTGACTTTGCTAGGAAACTACTGAGATGCTAATTATTTGAGAAATAAAGGATTTGCCCATAAAAGGGTCAAGACGGTAAGAGCTCCCAGCAGAGAGGCAGATCATAAATAGAGGACAATGACAAACTGCCTCTGGTCCTCTTCTTCCTGTCCAATGCACAAAGTGTGGCTCCACCATGCCAACCAAAAAGCAAGCTAGATGTTTCATGTACTAGAAAAGCGGATAAAAATCCATAAAATGATGTGTGTGTACACAGAGGAATATAAGAGTATGATTACATAATTAGGCACATTAAAGTATTTATACTGCTGAGACTAAAAGCCCCTACTCAAAGGCATTCCACCAAAGTTGAAAGGGGAAAAAGAAAATAGAAAATAAAGCATCTAATTGCAATCTTCCACAAAGCCAGACATCCCCAGCTGGTGCCACAGCTGAATTCTCTTAATTAACATGTTGTAATGGCAAGTATGAAAGACACTGTATGCTTATCAACTCCATGCCATGGCCAGCCAGAGAGAAGCCAGCAACACTGCTGTGATTAAAAAGTTTTTTCTCTATTATAATAGTATCCTGGTGTAGGATTTTGGTTATTTTTTTCTTAAAAACTTAGTTGCTTAAAGCACATACATACAACTCTATGCCTGCAAAGTTAGAAAGAGACTAAAGAACATGAAAAGTTAACAGTCTAGGAACTAGTTTATTGGTGGTGGTTTTTCTCTTACCTCCCCAAACTTGGGGCTTTATCAGACAGAAGAGCCTAGCAATGTTTGAGCAGCCTAACCTTTTAAATAGAAACCCATCTGTAAGCTTAAAATCATATGTTAAATGTATCTAAATGGAAAAAAGGTGAAAGAAATGACCACATAAATGAGTATAATGCAGAGAAGACATTAATATATCAAGAGACTAGGTCAACATGCAATGTATTCCAAAGGACAAACTCTCATAGTTTCAAAAGCGCCTTGCATACTTACAAAGAGGGTTTTGTTTTTGCACAACTATTAGTCACACCAGAATCTGGTTATAGGTAGTCCCATTTCCCTGAAAAGGCCCCCCGAAGTCAAACAATAGGTTTATATATTATAAGAAAGTCATGTTCTCAGAATGCCAAACAAGATCATAAAATGCCTAATTATACTCTGCCTTTTAGATACAATCTTGAACAATATAATCTGAGTGTTTTATAAACTATTCTTTAACTCTGGTTTTTCGTCTTCACAACGGAGGAGAGCTGTTGATTTACAGTGAGTGTTCCACTGACATGAACAGTTCCCTACTTGTGACATGCTTGTTGAATTTCAAAATCTTTTCCTCAATTTTATCAACTTTAGAAGACCTATCCTTCTTATAACTACCATCAGCAATGTCATTTTTCCATGACTGACTCATCCTCACAAAGTAAAAATCCAATATTCAAGTTATTCCTCCAGCATACATGGCGGCACAGATGGAGCCAGCAACACAGCTCAGAGTGTGCTGTAGGCTGGCAGGCAGCCATACCTCACGACTGCTCAAGAGGTTTTCTCAGCTGCTGCACAAAAGTCCAAGTTCATTACACAAAGGCGACTGGGGTGTTGATTTACAACGTTCCAGAGTACAGGTTGTTCCTAAGACAAATGTTTAAAAGCTGACTGCTTGACATTGCTTCAGAACCACCTCACAAGGTATAAAGTTTGGATTTCTTGCCCCCTCACTCCCCTAAGGCCCAGAATCATTTTGGTGGACCAGAGAAAAGATATTTAGGTAGGCCCAATGCAAATGACGATTGTGTCCAGGGCCACGGATCTCTGGCACTCAGCAACACACACACACACCTGCATTTTACAAAGAAGCCAGGACTACATCCAGGGCTGAGAGGTTTGCACTGCACTGAGGGAAGTCAGGCTAGTCAGTACCTGCCACAGGTCTGTTACTCAGGATGACAGCTCATTCTAGGTTTCCCCAGTCTCTAAGCCTTGTTGATGGAAAAAGTTCATCACACATGCAATCAGGGATCCTTGGGGTCCTTGCAGATGCCTTTATCTAGACCTTGCAGTGGAATAATGTCAGTTGAACATTAGTTTTTTCTCCAAATGGAAGCCACTTGACCTGTAGGAAACAGAATCACTGTGCCTCACATACTCTGTGCAAGTGGGTAATGTCCTCTAGAGCTAGTACTTACAGTCTTCTGCAAAATCAAATGAAACCATATATCCACCTACAGCACAGAAGTTGCAGAGTAACTGATTCTGAAATCTGGGCCTGCTGCTTTTGCCTCCAACCAATCCGCTCAATCTTCCCAGCTAGCCTCACCTCTCAGAGGGACAGAGAAAAACAAACACAATGACCATGGGGCCTTCTGCAAAGGTGGGTGGGGCCACTGAAAGTCAAGCCCTGTTTTAAGAACCACCCTGTTACTCAACTGTAACAAAATGATTACTCAGAATGGTTTTAGCAGTTTATCTACCAGCCACCCAGAACACAGTATCTGGGACCTTACAGCTTTCATGAAAAGGGAAAGAAAGGACCTGTCATTAAAGGCAGCAATATGAAGACTCAAAGCTCCCAGCTAAGTGTTCCTCTCCAGCATCATCTCTTCTGCCCAAGGGCTCCAAACCCCTCAGCAGAGAAGGCTAAAGCTGGCAGCAGAGCCTCTGCCTGGCCTACACTCTGGCCTGGCAACAGGCTGTGACAATCCCCAAAGAGGAACTGCTTGCTTCCCAGGGCTCCAAACATGATTTGCACTGGCCATGTTGTGGGTCTGTGCCAGGGAACTTGGGATGGGTCAGCTGGGAGTGGCAGGCCCAGCCAAGACACAGCAGCTGGAATTGAAACTATCCTTCATTTTCTGATTTAAAACACCTAGGGAGTACCTCCCATGGCAATCATTTACTTTTCTCTCCTTCTACTGGAAATTAACAGATCTTTTGATAAACAAAGCATGTTTGTGCTTGTTTTTCCTCACTGATACAATCTCTCTCAACAAAAATTATTTTCCTGATTTGTTTTTCACTACGAGCAACTACTAGATACGTACTTTATTAAAAAGAGTACTTTTGATAGGTCTTCTTTGATTTTATCAATAAGCCAAAGTTACCCAAACCCATTTAGAATTGTTAAGGAGTTCAGGGGTACAGGGGAAGGTGATACACTCAGCACTGGCAACATTTAGAAGCAGCACTCCTTCACTGCTAATTATGCACGAGGTGATTGGTGTCACCTATACCTAAGGAAATAAATTCCTGGACAATCACATTTTAAAACAACCAGCTGGAGGCTTGGAACCTGCTGCACATTATGCCTGGGCTCACTGGGAACATCACCATCAGGGAACATCACCTCCACGATGAGCAGGGCCTGGTCAAAACTTTACTCAGGTGGCACCCAATAGCTGGTCTGTCTGGCCAGCAACAACATTATGACCTTAGTTGCTCTGCTCTACCAGGAGAAGCTGCAGAGGGTCAGAGGCCATAGAAACTGTGGAACCATGCTCATGCAAGACAAAAGAAAGCCTTCTACTAGGCAGTACCTAACATCACAACTTCCTTCCAAGAACTGTGGGGCTCCCTCTTATTGCCCACCTAGAGGCAAACCCAAATTTACCCTGGTAGGCTAATCTTCCCTAAAACAGATTTTTTCCTAATGATGCTTTCTTGTCAAAATATTTAAAAAGCTGCCAATTTCTTTCTATAAGTCTAAATGTTTCTGCTGGATATGCAAGGCTCTCTACAATTTGGCTTATCTCGTATCTCTAGTAACAAGTCCCACTAGGCTACCCCTACTGGTCTCACTCACCCATGCTCATGGCCTCAGTTCAGTCTTCTGGCTCATCTCAACTCCATCTTCTTCCCCTCTCCTCAATATTCTCCACTTTTTCTTCTGTCAACTCAAACCGCACCCATAGTAAAAGGCCTGATCTTAATGCTCTCTTCCACAGGAATTTCTTTCCTCTAAACTAAAGCAGCCATGACTATACAATCTAGCACAGTTACACACCACTTTGTCCACCGTTGCTACATGTGAGCTGATCCTGCCTCTCCAGGGTACCATAAGCATCTAAAAAGGACAGAGAATCTACCTTCACCAGCCTGGGCACATTTAAGGCACTGGACAAATATACCTGATGGGGTCTGTGCCCAAAAGGGCTGATACTTCTTATAACATGGACTGACTAGATGCTTAAAAGACCTTAACGCTTGCATCCCAGGGAGTTTCTCCTTCCCACACTCCATTCCTGGGCCCAGTCCTGGCAAACTGAGAATTCCGCCTGCAGACTGCCAGAATTCCAGTTCACATAAAAGGATTGAACAAAGAATTTCACAACACCCCCACCCCTCCTTCAGGCTCCAAAGCTCTTCAAGGGCACCCTGTTTAAACAAGAGGTGCAATATATTTTGGGGAAATGATGAAGCAACTTCCCATAAGAGGCAATAAAAAATTCCCCAAGTGCAAAAGGGCTTCTTGGAAAACAAATAGAACAGCTTCCCTGCCAGGACAGAAAGAAAGGAATTCACATTCAGGCTCTTCATCCTTGGCAAAGGAGCCCATTGTGCAGGGAGCAGGAGAGAGAAGAGCTGCAGGGAGAAAAAAGGAGGCAAATGCTTATGACCAGATGTATAACTCAGCATAGTTTTGAGAGTTGGAGGCCCAACCTAATGCTTCGTTTGATACTGCTCAAAGTGCCACTGGGAGCTCCTTCACCTTCTCTTTCTCTCACGAGCCTTACACAACAGATGTGATCCTAAAATGTTGGGTGCAAATGCAATAATATTGTGCATACACCAGAACACCACTATTTAAAAACAACTGTACAGTGACTCCTGTAGTGGATGGTAAAATTCTTTTGCAATAACAATACTTTAAAACAAATTTGAGGGGAAATAATTTTCTATTTCATACATTTGACTTGGTTATTGGATTGTTTTCTCACATATTCCAGAGTGCCTGAGCTTCAGCAGAGGAGGCGTGGGCAAACAAGGGTAGATCATTTTGCTTGATCTACAAGGTTGATCTACTACCCAAGTTTCACTTTTAAAATTACTACTAATCAAACATTACAGCAACAGTAGCAGTAGTACTCTTCAAGAAGAAAGAAAAGCATCACCCACTGAGGAAAGTTCTCAGGTCCACGTCCATATGAAAAGCAAATGTTTCCGTAGCTAGTAACACAACACTTGTGAGTGTTCAGATCTCACTTCTTTGGCATATGCCCTTTTTCCTGAACTTGAGAATTCATATCCACCCAGCCTGTTTGCATGGACTAGAAGACAGTGTGCAACAGATCAAATCCTAGCTTTGCCTTCATTAGCAACATGATCAAAGAATAACTCTTCTTTGCCACCTTAGTTTCCCCACCAACCTAGTCGCCATTCTTCAGAACTAATGAAAAGGCCATAAACAAGCTGCCAAAGAAAGTCAACCCTTTCAGATGCAATAATGATGTAAGAAGGTTCCTGCAATCTTATAGTTTCTGACTTGATTCCCCCCCACGCCCCCTGCAGAAACCTCTCCTTCACAGTTCTTCACCCTCTTTATTGCAGACTACTCTCAGGCCTGCAGCCTTTCAAGCAGAAGGAGCCCCTTTTCTCTGTACCTGTGGATTCCTGCTATAAAGCTTTTTCAGAAAAGGTGATCTACCTAATTTCTGTCTCTAACAGATTTCCAGGGTCTGATAAATTTTAGTTTTTAGGCTGCTAAGGGGAGGCAGGAGGATGGGTGCAGCTAAATGAAAAAAAGAGCATCATCCAGAACTCTTACCCTGAGCAAGGCCTTCCCTGCTGGAGGCATTAACACATACATACAACTAATGCAACACTTTTTAAATATACCATTTTAAAATAAATGTCAATTTATAATTTTTCAAAATAAGCAATAACTGAATTGGTGGTGGGGAAAGTGAAGGGCTTGATGTTTACATCCATCTGTTCCATGTGTTCCTTCCCTGCAAATAAGATATGCTTAAAGACAATATATCAGGATGCCAACATCAGCTTCTTAACTGTGGGGAAAAAAAAAACCCTTCTCTTGTAGCTACTGAAAGATCTCGGCTGCAAGATGACAGGAGCCAACCCTGTAAACAGAATTCCTGGAGAAAGAATTTTGTGGGGAAGGAATGGAGATGCAGCAGCTGTCCCCTAACAAAGCCACAAGTGCAACAAAGACTAATGTAAATTAACTCTTGTTTTCAATTTATTTGGAAAGGCTGAGTCAGTGTGGACACTAAAATGAAAAATCGTCCTCTCAGAATTCATACTTGTCAAGTTTTATGGGGTCTGAGAGTCAAACAGGCTCTCCTCCAACAGACAAATAGGGAACATTTGAGATAGAGGAAACAGCAAAAGTGAAGCACCAAGGCACATTCCATACAGCATATTATGAGAATGATAAAAATTCTTGGTGAGGCTCCAGGACAGAGCACAGGACAGGGAAGTGGCTGGAGGGCAAGGTGAAAGCACAGACAAAGGTTATGTTGCTCAGGAGTATGGACCTTGATATGTCTTACAGCAAAACCTGAGTTTGTTTTCTTTTAAAGAGAGAAGTATCATGCTTAGCCTGAGATTCTGAGTTACCCTGGAAGCAGGCTGGAAGACAGATTTGAGGAGAGGAAGGTAGAGAAGATAATGAAGTCAGAGAAACCAATAAGAGTCTGGTGAGAGATCACGAAGCCTTGGATGTCAGCAGTGTTATTTTTTTCTTGGAGCGGACCACCATTTATACCTCTAACTGCCTGCCCATGCACGGCCCCACCTAGCTACCCCAGCACAGACACAGCTGGAAGAAGAGCTCTGGTGCTTTAATGCTAACAGAAACTCATGTGTCCAGTGGAAACAGGGGCTTTGGAGAGATGTGCTTCCAGAATCCCTGTCCCTGGTGAGCTCTGACCCTCTGGACAGCAAGTGCAATCAACTAATGAACCCAAGGATCCAAAATGACAGTGCATACCATTTCAAAGAGAGGCTACTGTATTTTGCAAAATGCCAGGACAATCTCCTGAACAAAAGGGGTCTGGAGAAGGTGACTAAATCCCTGCCTATCCTTCTCCATCTCCTCACACTCCCCGCTTCCCAATCCCCCTCCCCCCAAAAAAAACTCAAAAAAATTTTTATTATAAGGATAGACGTGGAAAATATTCTATTCAGGCTATATAAATGTTTCTGAGAAGGTGTAAAATTAAAAAACTATTCCTAGTGGCTGAAGGGCCTGGGAAATGGCAGATGCCACCCACAAAAATCATCCCAAAACTTCTCGAGAAAAATAAGAGCCCATCTTTATGAAATTTGGGAAGTTTTTAAGTCCAGAAACATTTCCGGAAAGGAAAAAAATATAAACAAAGTTGACACTGTAAAGCAACAGTAGTTCTCAAACTCTTTGATCACAGGTCCCTTTATGCTATTAAAAATTATCAAAGACCTCCAAAGAGTTGTATGTGTGTTACACCTATCGATATATACCATAGTTAAAAATAAAACAAAAAAAAATTTATTTATAAATTCACTTAAAAAATAAGAACAATAAATATCAAAGCGATCACATCAACACATGCTGATGTAGTCTCTGGAAACTCCAACTACATCCCTGTGAAGGAATGAATGCAAAAAAGGCAGATGGTGTCTTAGTATTAACATGAAAATAGTTTCAACCATGTCAATCTCCTGAAAGGATCTTGAGGACCCGTGAGAACCACTGTCATAGAGAGAATTACAATAATCTACAAACTAGGAGAAGATATCAAAGAAATACAAAATTAAAGTCACATAGAGATTCCACTTTATGTACATCGAATTGGCAAATACAGTATCTTACAACAGCTGTTTCAAAGCATGTGGAGAAATCATAATTTTCTTATACATCACTAGCAGTATAAACTGATAACAACTAGTTTGTAGAGCTATTGCAATATGTAGAGAGTTGAAGTTGCGCACTCCTGATAATTCAGCAACTCCACTGCTCGATGTATATGTCAGAGGAATCCTGTATGTATGCTTAGGACATATGTACAAGGATGTTCCTTGAAGTACTGTTTCTAACATGGAAAAACTGAAGTCACCTCTATATCAATGAGAGAATGGTTATAAATATTTTGGTGTATTAACACAATAGAATACTATACTGCACTTAAAACAAACCTACTAACATGACTAAATTCAAAAACAATGTTGAATGAAAAAGAGAAGCTACAGAAGATTGCATACATTTTAAAACATAAAGAAAACAATACTCTATATTGCTTAGGAATCCATTTTTAGGGATGTAAAACTTTATGTATCATCTACAAAATACATGTGAGTACATGTGTAAGTATGTAAAAACATAGAAACATGGTTGAAAGGATACACATAAACTAAGGACACCAAACAATCCAATTAAAAAATGGGCAAAGGACCTAAATAGACATTTCTCTCAAGGGGACAAACAGATAGCCAACAGACATGAAAAGATGTTCAACATCACTAACATCATCATCAGGGAAATGCAAATTAAAACGACATTGAGATATCATCTCACATCTGTCATAATGGCTATCATCAATAAATCAAAAATTTCAAGTGCTGGAGAGGATGTACAGAAAAGGACCCTCATACACTGTTGGTGGGATTGTAAATTAGTGCAGCCACAATAGAAAAGAGTATGGATGTTCTTCAAAAATTGAAAATAGAACTGCCATATGATCCAGGATTTCTACTTCTGGGTATTTATACAATGAAAACAAAAACAAATACTAATTTGAAAAGATATATGCACCCTGTGGTCACTGCAACATCACCAGTAATAGCCAAGATATGGAAACTATCTAGATGTCCATCAACAAATGAATGGATAAAGATGGAATTTTGTGTGTGTGTGTGTGTGTACACATTGGAATATTACTGAATGAAATCTTGCCTTTTGTGACAACATGGATGGACTTAGAGAATATTATGCTAAGTGAAATAAGTCAGATAGAGAAAGACAAATACCATGATCTCCCATACATGTGGAATCAAACAAACAAACAAACAAACAAAAACCCAAAATAAATGAATAAACAAAATGAAACACAGCCCTATGTTCATTAAAGCACTATTTATAATAGCCAAGATATGGAAGCAACCTAAGGGCACATCAATAGGTGACTGGATAAAGATGTTCATATAGACAATAGAATATTACTCAGCTATAAAAGAAAGTAAATCTTACCACTTGCAATGACATGGATGAACCTAGAGGGCATTATGCTAAAAGAAAAAAGTCAAACAGAGAAAGACAAATATCATATAATTTCACGTATATGTGGAATCTAAAGAACAAAATAAACAAAAAAATGTTAACAGACTCATAGACACAGAGAACAAACTAGTGATTGCCAGATGGGAGGGGGGGTTGGGAGACTGGGTAAAAAGGTGAAGGAATTAAGAAGCACAAATTGGTAGTTAGAAAATAGTAAAGGAGATGCAAAGTACAGCATGGGAGACTATAATCAGTAATATTGTCATAACTCTGTATGGTGCCAGGTGGGCACTAGACTAATTGGTGGGATCACTTCAAGATTATTTTAAGACTTAATCATTATGTTGCACACATGAAACTAATATAATACTGAATATCAATTCTAACTGAAAAATTAAAATTAAAAAAATATCCATAGATCTAGAGCAGGGATCCCCAACCCCCAGGCTGTGGACTGGTACCAATCTGGTCTGTGGCCTGTTAGGAACCAGGCCACACAGCAGAAGGTGAGCAGCAGGCAAGCGAGCAAAGCTTCATCTGTATTTGCAGGTGCTCCCCAGTGCTAGCATCACAGCCTCAGCTCTACCTCAGATTATTAGACATTAGATTCTCATGGTCCCTGGGGCCAAAAAGGTTGGGGACCACTGATTGAAAGGATCTAGAGAACAAGTTGACAATTGCCAAAAGGGAGGGGATGGGAGGATTAGGGAAAAAACTAAAAATATGTGTGGATATGAACAAACTTGTTGAAAATTCAATAAAGTAAATAAAGTGGCTATTATGTGGAACACATCACATATTTAAATGTTAATTCTTTTTACAATGCTATAGGTACTTTACAACACCCCAAACTAAGGCACGTCATTTCTTAACAAGGTGTTTGGTAACTTCTAATCTTCACAACCACCCTAGGTCCCACTTGGTCCCAAAATATAAACAAAAATCATAAAATTCACCAAGACTACCAAATCCTAGAGAAGACAGGAATTACCTTTTCCAGGACTCTCAATGTGCAGGACCCTGAATCCCAGACCTGTTTCCACCCATCCACTGACTGACCTCTGACTTGCTCCTTCTCCAAAACACATTCAAGTGAAAGCTAAGCTACCAAACAGCAACTGTAAAAATTCTTAACAGTCAGAGAAACACACAGTAACTCTGCGCATGGACTCTGCTTTAAAGGTACTCAGCTTCAACGGCCTCATTACCTGCCTTCAAGTCAAGGTAGCAGCCAGACTGACTCAGCTGCTGTCAGAGTCAACTTAACTTACATCATTTAAATATCCACTCCTCCCAGTCTTCCTTAGTTTATCCTAGCTAGACATTCAGTCCTCAGGAGTGTGGCCTCTATGATATCAAAACCCAGGTCTCCAATCCCTAAGGCATTCTGTGACATGGAGGGCACCAGCACCCCCTTACGGTACAGTGTTTCTCAAAGTTTAGGCCACCCTCACCATGTGCAACAGAACTATGAAGGCAGCTGGTTAAACAGCTTCCACCTCTGGAAGGGAACAAATGAAAACTGTATCCTTGGTTTCTTCAGGGGGGAGAAATGAAGAGCTATAGATTGCTCCACACTACTAAAAAACTTTTACAGAATGCAGATTGCTGGGCTGTGCCCCAGACCAAATGAATGGTTCTCTGTGGGCACAGGGTGTGAGGATCTAATTTTAAAAGCACAGTAAAGCTGGAAAAGTATCACCCCAAGAATGGTTGTTTTTTTAAGTCTGATGAAGGAACCAAATCTCACCACCTTCTTTGTACCCCAGTCACAGGCAGCCAAATACTAACCAAACTCCCCTTCCCAGCTCTCCTTTGGTTTGGATTTTGCCTTCCCATCGGGTTCAGTGTAAGTCTCAGCTCTTTTGGAAGTCTCAGCTCTTCCTGGATGTCAGGATCAATTCTCTTCCTTCTAACAGCACTCAGTACCTGAACCGCTCAAGGGGAACAAAGATGTGCTCTGTCTTATCTTTTCCCCCAATTTGACTGTGAGGCCCTCAGTTCCTGCCAGAGGGCCCAGTGCATATGTAACAGCTTCTTAACACTTAAGTGGTTAAAATAATGCAAAGACAATGGCATGAAGAAGTCAGTGTTAATATCATACACACACATATTGTAGTACAAAGAATATTTGATTTGCAATAGGAGAACCTGGGTTCAAATCCCAGCTTTATCCTTTAACTGGTTTATCGTGAGGACATCAAGATGACATCAAGATGACATCAAGAAAGTTCTTTACATCTTTGTCAACTGCCAGTAGTGGTAAGCTGTTATAACTATTGCTACTCATTATTTCTCTGATCTCAAGATGTGGTTTATATTATTTCTCTTTAGAGCCAAGAAAAAGCAAGCATAGAAATAGGCATTGCAAGCATAAAAACACAGAGGAAGAGAGCCTTAGAGACTACAGTTCCCAAGGTCTGCAGGTAGCCACTGTCCCGCTGGAACCTTATTAACTTGGGCCTCTGTGCTTCCACCAGGGCAGGGAGGAGGTGCCAGGAAACACTCAGTAACTAGAACAGTGCCTGGCACACCCCAGGAGGTCTATAAATGTTGAGTGATGAAAAGCTTGCATACACTGCCAGGGACAAGAGATCATTCATGAGGACCCTTTCTACCTGTACACCAAGAACTAAGTAAGAAGAGTTTTAGAGGAGCAAAATGAGAAAGACAGCCCCCAAGTGAGTATAAACTTAAGCATAGCAATAGTCTTAGCTTCTGGAAGTACTGTCAAAGCCAGTCATTAAAATCATCTTCAGAATGCTCTTCCAGTAAATGAAAAAGCAGAGTACAGTATCCAGCTGCCTCAGATTAAAGCAGGATAGTGGAGGGAAATGAGAAAGAGTCAGGATTTCCCATCATTGCTAACAGGGGGGTGTTCAGAAAGGAGGAAATTAATGGAATCATCAAAAGGCTGGTGATTTCACTCAAAATGAATTAAATTGACCTCAACATTTCCCTGTTTTAATGAAGACCTTGGGTTAGTCAGTTCTTGAGCTGCCTGAAAGACACCTAGGCAGGATCAGAGGGGCTAAGTGATCATTAACCAAGGCTGAGAACCCTTCCCTTTGTCCTGACAGAGGCCGGAGAGAAAGGGCCAGACAGTGGCTCTGAGGCAGGATGTGCTGGTGTCCTTTAGCCTGCCAATACCCACAGCAGGAAATACAGGCTGAAACGGGGTCAAATTCAATCTGAAGAACAGCAAACTCCCCTAGGATGGTGAAAACATTCTGTATCTCTCAGCTAGCCTAGAGTGGGCAGAAGCGAGAAGGGGAAAGAAAAAAGACTGGAGAGCTTTGTATGTGCCCCTCACACAGATGGCTTAAGTGGGGTCTTTTGTGATTTCGGGCACACACCAACCACTAACACACTCAACATACCAACATCACTGGCCACCTCTGCCAGAGTGCAGAGGAGTTTAAGTGAGTACAGAGGAAAAGGGAGGAAGGATGAGAAGAAGGGGAGATGGAGGGGAGGAAGGGGTCACGGAGGGAGGAGGGCAAAAGAGGACAATTATACCAAGTTAAGAAGGGAGGAAGAAACTGAAGGAAAGGAGAAAAGGTGCATGGATACAACCCTCTATTCCACCCACCCAGCAAATATTGACACAAGCTGACCATGAGCACAGTGCCAGGCAGTGGAGAATGTGAAATGACAATCCCAGCACCCTGGAAACTAGAACTGATCAGACAGCCTGTGAAACCTTCCAGTCAAGTGTGATAATCTGGAGTAAAGGGAGCAGGACCTGAATAAGATGCTAAGTCATTCCTCTCTGGACACGGGTTTTATGGAAGCAGCATAACTACAGAGGCCAGAGACTATAAAATGAAATTACTCAGATTCCCAAACTTCTCTCTAGCTTCACTTTCAGTAAGCCAGTCTCTATATGGGATTCTGATTCAGCGCTGCTTATCAGCAGAAGTTCTTACACACATAAAAAATAAAAAGACAAGTAATAAGGAAGCATTGTTTCTGATCCTGAGAGAGGAAACAGTCAGAGGAGACATTAACAAATCCACAGGGTATAAGAACTCAAAGGATCCTGGAGAGCTAGTATATCCCTTATTTCACCCTTGAGCAAAGTGAAGGGCCTTCATCAGTTACTACTCATTAGCGGCAGTGCCAGGTGCCAGGGCCAATGCCAGGAACCTCTCAGCTCAGGGCCCTGCTCTTCATACTACAGACCCCCAAGCTGTGTAAAGACTTCCTAAAATGCAGACTTTCAGAACTCACTGTTGCCTCAGAAAGCAGAATAAGAAGTGGAGGAAGGAGATGCCCAAGATGATCCAGCCAGGGGCTCACCAGTATGGCTCTTCTCTCTCTAGGATAGCTGGCAAGGACCAGAGCCAGCCCGGAGAAGGTAAGAAATGTACTTATCAGCATTGCTACTTAATCATTTAATGTTTTCCCAGTTTTCAAATTAGATTGGTCCATCTGTAGTATACTACTTCGGAATCCCCTCTCTCCTCAGTGGGTTCAAAGCCTCTCTCTCTCTCTGCCCCAACCTTACCAAAATTTCCCCTAAAAAGTGTCAGATGGGCTTGTTCACTCCAAGTGTAAACTGGTGGTTTCAAAGAGTGGTCCCCAGATCACTAGCACCTTTTGAGAACTTAGCAGAAACATAAATATTCAGTCCTCATGCCAGACCTGCTGAATCAGAAACTCTGGAGGTAAGGCTCAGCAATCTGGGCCCTCCAGGGGATGCTAACCCATGCTCAAATCTGAGACCCAATGGAGCATATAACCTAAAGGTTCAACCTGCTGGTTATCTCAAAAGTATGTGATATTAACTGGCACAATTAAGTGACCTCTAGAATTTCAAGCCTAGGAGCCCACATAGCTGCCACTGGAGGAAGGAGGAGCTTCCCAACTCAGCAAATTCTCCTGCTTTCAGGGTTCAAGACCTTATGTAAGAAAGTGCACAAACTATCCTTTAAGCCTTGACTAGAGGCAGATAAGTATACATGGACTTGGGGATAAAGGTCCTGAAGATCCTGAAAGGCCTCACCTAGTAATGTGAACAAAACAGAATCTCTCTTCACCAGACCTCAGAAGGGTCAAAGGTGGGCCAACAGGCCTAGGCCACCCCCTGACTGGAGGCTGACATGGGACTAATCTTCCAATAATAAGCAACTTCCGCAAGTCTTCCTGACACTTTCTAAGATATATTAGAGTGACAGGTGTGTACTATTCCACTGGTGTGTACTAGGATGCTGCAGAATCTGGCACCTCAGGTACCACCAACCACAATCTAAAAAGAACGAAACCCTGCCAGCTCCCTTTCTGCTTCCCTGTTCTTTGCCCCAAACAGAAGCAGAAGTTTAGCCTGCTTCTTCAGGTCCTCATTCCCAACAGGGACTCTATAGCTTCTCATAGGAAAATGAATGTCCAATTTCAAGATCCCTAAAAATCCCGACTACCACACCCTTATCTGACATGACCAGTTGGTGGGGTAGAAAAAAAATATTTTTAAATGATCCCTCCCTATCTCCTCGTACTTTATTTCCAGGAATGAAGCACTATCATATTCAGAGGTCCAAGCTTTGGATTACTAGGTTCCAAAGATTTGGGCTTCAAACCTAAAATTTGGGGCTCTGTTGGACACTTCAGTTTGATTTTATATACAAAGGGGGCTATTACGCCAGCCTCTAGCCCAAGGATGGATGAAGGACTAACCAGCTAGTGTCACCTGAGTGCTTGAGTGATTCAGAAGAGAGATGCAGACTAAAAAACAGCAGTTCCATTGAAACAGTCTTTTATTATTGACCCAGCACTTTTACATATATTATCTCACTCAATGCTATTATTCACAATCTTAATTATTCCTGCAAGGCCAGAGTCTGCCATTACTGGCAACAGAATTTCTGAATGCCAAGGAGAAGGACCACAAAGCATCGAAAATGCCTAACAGGGTAATGAGAATGATAATGTGGAGAATAGGTTATTTTGTTGAAAAGCATTCTAAAGAAACCCGAGACACATCTCTGCTAGAAGTCACAACAGTTCTCTGCACCCCCGAACACGTCAAATCACAGGCAGTCCTCAACCTAATGTCTCCAATTACCCAGGTCTGATCCAAGATGTTGAATCCTGGAATACATCTGTACGCCCCAGGTTGCAGCTAGCTGTTCCTCCACTCTTCTCCCTTCCCAATCGATCAGGAGCCTCCCACACCCTCCAGCTCTCCAGAGAGTTCATGACTTGAGCTAAGACCCACGTGGGATCCTATGTGGTGTGTCAGGCTGGCTGAAATAAGGAGTCCCTGTCAAAAACGCCTCCCGCAGGCTGGCTGGGCAAAGGTAGAAGATGAGGCGTCTGTCTTGACTGGCCACCCTCTCAGGCAGACTGGACGAGCAGCCTCACTTAGCCAGTCACTTCCTGTTCTTATGGGCAAATAGGAGTCTGACTGCCATTCTGTTTATGTGCAATCTTCTCCACAACTTGTACCAAAATCAACACCCTCTTCTAGACCTCTTTATTTCCCTGTTTAGGTTCCTTCAACCCTTAATCCATTAACTATTTTTTTTTTTTAACCCTGTGATCTTTAGGACACTCTAGCATCAGAGTTTCTTCCTCCTCCTCCTCTTCCTTTTTCCTCCTCTCTCCCAAAAAATTTTGGCACCTGCCTCCACCAGCAGCACCTCACCCCTCTGGTATTTCACCCACACTGTGCTTTTGGTGATGTTCAACCCAAATCTCTGAACTTTCAAGCTAAGGCTAGATTTTAATTTTTCTTTTTTGAAACTCTAGCTTCCAAACTTACTTCACCAAAGTAGAGGAGACCACTCATTCACCCATAAGACAAGAGGCAAACCAGTTTGAAGGATAGAGTATACTGGACTTCCAAAGTTTCCACAAAGTGACATGGCAAGTACCAGAGGACAGAAATGTCAAGGTGTGCAAAGCAGACACTATACAATTCTCTCCCTCTCCTCCCTCCAGACTGCCCCCAACATGCTGGCTGCACTTGCCTCTGGTGAGGTGCCACATAATAACAGTGACAACACCACAACCCTATATGGTAAATAAGTTACTGCCTCAATTTCACACACGCGAAACAAAGGGACATTGCCTTTGAGAAACTTGCTCAAAATTACACAACATGTTAGTGGCAGAACTAGGATTCTAACTAGCCTGTCTGGCCCAAGAGACTAACCTTACTATGCCACCCTGTCTCCTGCACTTGCTAGCTCCTACTTGCTTTCAGGTCTCAGTGTAGACTTCTTTCCCTCAGAGAAACTTTCCATGACCATCCCAATCTGGTCAGAAGTCTCTTTTATATGTATTCCAGGATGCTGCAACGACTTCCCTGATCAAAACACATATCACACAGAATTGTAGCTGGTACAGTCTTGACACTCAGCAGGAGCTCAACAAGTAACTGTGAATAAATCAGAGCACTAAACCATCAGCTCTTCCTGGTGTACAGCACTGCTCCTGGTTCAGCTGCCATCCTTTCACAGGATGACCATGAGGACCAAACTACATGTGATTACTTCCATGGAGATCTAGTCCTGTACCTGGTCTATGCATCATATATCTCCTGCTGTCCTCCCTGCCTGCCTCGTGAAAACACACATGTGCTGAATGAGAGTTAACCCTGTTTATAAAAATACCAAACCCAATCTGTCTCACAGCAACCCTGGCGACACCTTCAGTGGTCATTAGGAACAAGTCTATTTGGTTTATGTATCATAATGTACAGAACAAATGGTTCAAGTTCCCCAAAGTGGCAATATCCAGAAGTCTTAATGAACTGTTCAGCCCCTTCTAATCAAAGATAGTCAAGATTCTTGGAACTGGAATCCTGTTCATCTGAAACGTTTCTGACATTCTCCCGAAAGAAAGGACTGACACCAGCGGCTCCTGCTAATTCTCAAGAAACAGACACAAAGCCTACTCTCCTTCCTTCAGACCCTTTTGATTCTAGCAGTAAGGGCTGGGTGGTGTCTCACAGAGGAGGTGACTGAAATGGATCTTTAAAGATAAAAAGAAGTATGGGAGAAAGAGAAGGCAGGATTCCAGGCACCAGAAGAATATGCTTGTATGAATATGCTTGAAGGTGTTTATGCTCAGGGAGAGGGAAAAAAGGAGTCCCCTTAGACCTGACTTTAGGGACAGAAGTTGAGGAAACTGTGCCTGAGTAAAGGAAGCCAAACCCATCCAAGCTGTCCTTCCCCAGGCCCCCTCTAATGTCAGGATATGTTTTAGAGCCAGCATGATTTTCGGATGCATTCCTCCACATGACCTTCACTCTCCACGGGTAATGAAGGCCTACTTTTCCTCCCTCTTCATCACCTAAGGGGATTCACAATGGATTCAAAGAACTTCACTCAGGCTGAATGTTGTTAGTACACTCTATGATAAACTCTTCTGGGCAGCCGGCCCAGTCCCATCTTCTCCCTTTAGAAGAGCCCGCCACCTGCATCCCCTGAGGCATGAAGACACTTTCACATGCTTCTCCACTTCCCAGAAAGCTGGGGACAGAATCTTATGGGGGACCATAAATTAGCATGGAAGCCTCGCAGGCAGCTGCTGCTCACAGGGCTGTGGATTTGTCCTGCTCTCCTCATGTCCAGGATACGCCAGGATTCTGCATAATCCTGCCAGGAATGACACCCGCGCCCCACCCCCACCTTTCCTAAGAGCATCTTTCTCCAGATGTGCTTTTTGGGTCCACCTGGGATGACCATTGACCTAGTTATAGCAAAGTAGAAAGGCCTTTGTCCCTGCCTTCAAGGAGCTTATGTGCAAACACAAAACCAAAAACATGGAACAAGAACTATGACTGAGAGACACGTATATACAGAAGACCTTTAAGATCAAAGACTGAAGGGTTCTACGGTATGAGGGGTATAAAGAAGAGATCCATACAAGCTATTGAAGTCACCAACTAAATTCACAGGCCATTATTAGCAATTCTGAGCAACCACGCCTTAGTGAGGCTACACTGGCTCAAGATACCACTGTGTCCTCTGTATTCTGACCTCCAAAGTAATGAGATCAACTGGGAAGCAGAAATATCCAAGACTTCTCTCCTGTTTGCCTCACTCCTCCCTGTGCCTAGACCAGTGCAGTAAATAGTGACAGGCAGCTTCTCATGCCCACTCAAATCTTGTCTGGTGTGTGACAATCCCAGTAACATTCTCTTGTGCCTTCTACATCACGGCCAGAATCAACAAGGTCAAACTTTCAGAACTCAAGCCAATGATAATAAACACACAGGTCCTGCCCTTTCCCAAGGAGACATATGCCGACTACACGTGAAGAACTGGTCGTCAGGCCTTTTGTATTTCATAAAGTGTCACTTGTTACTCAGAATAACATAACACAGCAGAATTATTTTATAATCTTGCTTATACTTGGCCATAACTTCCCAAAACACATTTCCCCTCTTGGGTTGAAATTCCTAAAATATTTTTGTGAATTTAAAAAGAAAAAAAAAAACTTTGCAAAGAAGAAATCTTAAAGAGACTCTATTTATCTTCTCTGCACTACTTCCCAGAATTCTGAATGCTGTACTTTAAAAGTTGTACCTTAAAAGAGCTGGCTATTGGAAAAGCTTGTAACAAGTCAAAGTAGTTAAACAAGGGAGAAATCACCATCTCTGGGGAAGCAAATGAATTTAGGTGGGAAAGGCTCTTACAAGAGGAAATGCTGTCAAATATAGCTAAAAGTACAGAGAGGCAAAGGACTACCAAATGGAGAAAAGAGAGTTCTTATTACTTCTAATGCTGTACTCTCTCAGACGTGATTAGGAATCTTTTGAAATGTAATCCTTCAATCAAATCTCAGTGTTGGTGAAATGAAAAGAACAGACCCTTGGCAGTCTCAAATTTGGAAGGTTTCAAAAAGTTCCTAACATATAGCAGCTTTGAGGAACTCGGGATCTAAAATGCCAATAAGACAGGTTCACAGAAGGGAATGGCTTACTGTGAGGTTACCTAGCTGACCCCTCACCACCAACACTGCAAAGGGGCATTACTGCTCTTTTCTACTTGTCTTTGTGTGTAGGAGTCCAACATGTGGCATTTCAGAATTAGAAACTTACAAATTATGAATAACTCATACAGTATGTATTGAACTCTACATAGGAAGAGAATCCAAGAGATACAGAAGAAACAAGAAGCACTTTCCAAACCTGTCTGAACTAATTAGCTGTGGTGTCAGAAGTATAGGCTGTATCAAGTGGTGCTAGAATCTGATATTCCAACCTAGGAATTACTTCTTTGTATGCCAGGCACTGTCCTAAGTGCTTTAAACATAGTCTCTTTTTCAATTCTCATAACAATCTTATGAAGTAGACATTATTATCATTCCTATTCTAGGGAAACATTGATAATGAAATCAGGAAAATTATCCAGGGTAACACAGGCATCTAGGGGTACAAGCAGCATTCAAACCCAGGCAACCTGACTCAAGTCCATCCTTTTAATCAACCTATATTGCTTCTCTAAAAAACAAGGGGCAGAGTTAGCACATAATGACAGCTAGATAGTATACTGAGCTATACTAGTGACCTTAGTGATTCCATGAGAGCTGCATGTGGTAGCTGCCATTTTAAGGCATTTATGAATTTAATCCTATTCTACCTAGTAATAGACAGCTATGTGAAGAAACCTTAGGGACAGTCCTTTTTAAAAAATTACAATCTCACCCTTACGTTCCAGTGAATTCAGATTTCATGCTTTAGGCTGGCTTCAAGTGAAGCAGGCAAACTAGGCTGGGAGAAGTCAGCAGTCAGCATCCCCTTCATTCATTCATACTGCACTATAGATAGGTTGTCTCTAAATGCTGCTGTCCCTCTGTGCCCCAAAGCTAAACACAAAGTGGGCCAAGGTCACTCACAATCTGGGCACAGGCCAGGCAGCCTACAATACCAGCACAAGTCACTTGGAATGGGAAGACTGCTCACATCCTCTGCAGCTCATGCTCCTGAATGATGCAAAGGAAAGGAATCCCCCAGTGGGTAAGAGGTGGTAAAAAGTTCATCTGCAAATCTACCTAGAAGTAAATAAATACTGAATTCTAACCCTAGTTTTTTATTAGCACCCTGTGACCCACTTTTGCAGAAAGATTTGGGCAGTTAAAAATAACCTCTTAGCTCTAAAGTTAGCCCAGGATAGTGGGACACCTTTGCTTGGCAAATAGGATCTGTTTAATGAGGACTTTAACCCAATTAAGACCCACTTAGGTATTCAGTCTGGTGGACTTTTGGTTTTTGTTCAAAAGTTACAGTGCAAGGTTTGTACCACGTGTTTGCAATGTTCTAAGCATGGCGCAACAATTAGCCTGCAGAGTATAATTTCTTAATGTCTTTTCATGATGCCAGGGTGTAACAAGCCCTATAATGATCCACCCAGCCTCCTACCACAATCCTCAAGTCTTTTTATAGTCACAGGTAATTATGCCATGGAGAGATTACATCACTTTGTCAACAGGGTTTGCAGCTGACAGGAAGATGCTCTGCGGATGTTGTGGGAACTACATCCTCATTTAGCAAACAATTTGTTGTGGTCCCTATTGTTCCTTCCCAAGAATAGAACTGCCTTGGCAAATCTTGTGCCTAAACTGGAAACCAAACAACCAAGGGCCATTGTAGATGAAAACAGAAACAACCACAGAGGGAAACATGGCAACCCAGAGATGACTCCAGCATCTTTTATCCAGGGGAGAAAACAGATGATGTCTTTTTATCAAAATAATCTTCTGAAGGTTCATCTGTGTGCTCCAACAGAGCAACACACGAAACGAGTCTCAGAGAAGCCTGCAACTTGACACAGGTAGTGTGGTTCTCAGTAGACCATGGGCAATGGAGTCAGACAGACTGGGCACAAATTCCAGCCAGCATCACCATCTAAGACTGCCTGTCTCTGAGCGAATTATCTAACCTTTCTCTGCCTCAGTCTCACATTTGAAAGCTGGTTAAGTAAACACCTAGCTCAAACATGTTCAGACAGCTTTAAATGGGATACTACAGAGCATGACAAATAAATGACACTCTATATGCATCAGTGTCCTACCTGTCCTCTCATCTCAGTTGAGTGTATACGATCTCTGACTCCAGGTCCCTCAGAGATGGTGAGGTTGGACAGGGCCACCTGCAAACATCTGTCTGCTATAACAAAGTTTAGGGCCAAAGCCACTTCCCTCTGAGAGCCTGGTTCTCAACATTTTCCATTTTTAATGAACACTTATAGTTCCTGGCATTCTCACTCTGCCATGTAGAAATGCAGATGTCTGCTTTCTCCACTATTTTAAATTTGCTTTAGGTGTTTGTGTGATGTTTAACATGGCCTAAAGTGTCATGGCAACATTTTAAGGAAAAAAATCAGACTCAAGTAAAATACTGAGTTTTGTGCTAATAAAACTATCAGTGAATATGCTCAGGAAAGAAGGAAAATAAAAATCTAAATCTTTTTATGAGTCAGCAAATCAGCTGGGTTTAGACATCATACAATGCAAACATGGAAGACAAAGGGGATTCCAGAAGTAATCAACCCTTACTCAACTGGTCAAGTTTGACACCTTATCCCTGACCCAAAAGGGACTTTGCATCTTCAGTTTTGTTTTTTAAGAACAGGAGATGATGTCATCTGCACAAAGACTCCTGACCAGCATGACTCAACAACAGGTTACATACCATCTCTGTTGTTGTTACTATTTGGGAATTATACCGTACATTTTATATGTCAAGTGCCTTCCAATCATTTTTATTAGTCTATAGGACACCCGCCTAACATCCTTAAGGATCTTGTTTCTGTTTTACAGAAGAGATAAAGAGGTCAAGTGATTTGCCTAAGGTCATACAGCAAGTTTCTCAAGATCACAGGTAAAGGGAAGCAGTTGTGAGACCTGGGAGAGGCTGCTACATAGTTGGGATACTAATTCCTTTCTAGCCCCCAAAAAAGGCAAGTTGGGTGATACAAACATAGATCATACTTTTAATTCTTGTTTGCCCTTGCATGTTGTGGCCCGGTGTAAAGAATAAGATATGCTTCCTTTTGCCACTCCTAAAAAATGAAACTTTCAATAATTTCCCCCATTTCTCCTAAATGACCAAGGGGGAAACTGGACCCAACACCTCTCTAATACCTCCTCTGTTAATAAAAAAGAATCCCCAGCTATAGATAGGAGAAACTAGGATGGAAAACTGAACCCCAAACATGACATAACTTTATTCCAGAACCTTCAGTACCTTTTCACACATAATTCTTTTCCTCTAACCTGAGCAATTATCACCAAGACTAGGGATGACAGTGGCATTTATGAACAGTGACCTTATAGATAAACTGTCCCTCCAAAATATGCCCACTTTCCTATATCTAGAGAAATTCTCACAGTCATGAATGTGCATGTACATACAAACATATTCAGGGTCTACTAGATCCCACTGGATAACAAGGCTGTGTATTTTACAAGCACCTCATTTTTAAATGCCTCTGGAATGGGTGTTCTGGGGAACCTTTAGGTAAGAAATACAAGAAGAGGAAGAGCAGACCTTTCCTGAACTGAACTGCCTTTCCTTGACTTCAGAGTATCTGAGAATCTTGGTTTCTAGGCAAGCTTGCTTGGCACACTGCACATGGCAGGCACAGCCATACAGGTGTGCTCTGGGTTTCAGGCCAAGGAGTGGGTGCCTCCTTCCCCTAGAAGCCACTCCAGAGAGAGAAAAAAACACTGGCAGCAACTTAGTACACTGGATCTAAGTAATGGTGAAACCCCTTCCCCTGTCTGCACCCTGCTCTGTGCCAGCTAGTACACATGTTTTATGGGGAGTAGAAAGTCTTGGAGGGTGGGGTAACAGAGGAACGAGGATTCTTTGCAGATGGGGGAGAAAAAGAAAACAGCAGCCAACTTTCCCATCCTGGGCTGAGCCCACACTATAGACATATATTTTTCCACGTGGTAGAATAATAATCCCTTTATCCAGCCAGTTTGGAACCATCAGTCCCTGATAATTGGTTTCAGACTTTGAATGGAAACTTGGGAAGGTGTGGGTAGTTGGAAAATGGGAGGAGGCAGGGGTGAAGCCCATAAAAAGGAAGGTGGTGATAGGGGTCATGGCTTAACAAAGTAAAGTTAAGAAGTAAAGACTTCAGACACAGAAGGCAGACCCTAATACTGGTAACAAGCCCGGACAGCTGCCCCAGTGGAGCCTTAGAAAAGGATGGTTGTAGCAGTACACCAAGCACTAGGCCAGGTTCTGGTCCTGACCATAGGATCCTGGGCAAGTGTACAACCTCTTAAGTCCATCCTAGCTCTGACCAGTCCTTCCTTCCTTCCTGCTCTGACAGTTATTCCATTCATGCACATACTTACTGAGCATCATTTGTTCTGGGCTGGAGTAGGGTGGCAGACCTCTTCTGTGAAGGGCTAAATATTTTAGGCTTTGGGGCCACATGATCTATGTCACAACTACTCTCCCACTGTAGCACAAAAGCAGTCACAGACAATATTTACACAAATGAACATTGCTGTGTTCCAATAAAACTTTATGGATACTAAAATGTAAGTTTCATACAATTTTTATATAATATAAATATGTTATTGATTTTTTTTCAACTATTTAAAAATATAAAAACCATTCTCAGCTTGCAGGCTATACAAAAGTAGACAGCACTGAGGATATAGCCAGTGGACTATAGTTTGCCCACTTCTGCTCTAGAGATACAGCGGTGAACAAGAGAGTGTCTCCATAGTCTATGGTTCTATGACTATCACTTCTAGAGGCCTCCTCTGACTTTGGAGTGGCCCTATAAATGTTAGGCCCTGCTTCGTTTTGTTGCACATGGTGTAGGTTGGCCTTCTTTTTCTCTGAAACCTCTTATAACCATGATGCTCACACTGTGGGGTCCCAACCATCAGTGGTCCCCTTGGTTGTGCCAGGGGCTCCTCACAGACAAGGAAGTCTCAGGCTTATGGGAAAGGTTTGGGTTAAGTATCAGAATGAAGTGAATGAGAGGCAGCAGAAGAGAAAATCTGTATGTGAGTTGTAAGGAAGGCTATAACAGAACAAAAACAAACAAGCAAACAAACAAACAAAAAATAGTAATTGTTTCTCCCAACAATTCAGAAGAAAAAAATAAGACTCAATGAGATTGCACCATTATCTATATGTGTTGGGTAAATGGGTGGTGGGAGTTGATAGAAAAGAAATGAAAGAGATAACACTGAGCTGTACAGACTCTTAAAACCACACAATATTACACCAGACTCCCTCCAAATGCCTTTCCGGACTCTAGCTGAGATCCCTCTCCTGAGACTCTAGTAGAGTATCATTACTGGTGAGCTTAATCATAACTAATTAAGACCCTTACCCATACTTGCAGATACAGAGGAAGGTTCTGTAGCATAACCCAGAGCCTATGGTACACACTCAAATATGTCTTTCTGAAAGGGACACATGAAAAGAACCTGGAAGAGTCTTTGGAGCGCTACTGAAGGCAATACGGACCATACAAACTCAAATGGGCTCACTGCTGCATCTGTAGCTCCTGCTAGGGCTCTTCCAGCTGACAATCTTCAAGCAGAAAGTCCTTAGAATCATGAAAGTACAGACTGAGGGATCCAGATGTGGCCTTAAAAGTTATCCAGATTAACCCCTCCATTAGACAGATGCAGAAACTGAGCCACAGAATGGTTAAGTGGCTTGTCCAAGATCATAAAGTTTGTAGTGTAAGTGCCTAGGTCCTGCTTCACTAGATTATAATACTTGAACTCTGTACTCATTCTGAGAAAAATAGCAAGACAAGAACCAAAAAAGAGCTAACAATCAATAAGTGTTATTGTTTCATCTCAGTCGATCTTCACACCCACCCTATGAGGTAGGTACTATTATTTTCCCATCCTGCAGCTGAGGAAACTAAGGCTTACAGCTTACAAAAGTAAAGAGACTTACTCAGGCTCATAGAGCCAGCAAGTAGTAGGACTGGGCTCTGAACACAGGCAGTCTGATTCCAAAGCCTGCACCCTTACCTCACACCTCTGTCCTGCCTGATGACTGTGGCTGAGGTTTCTACACACCCATCCTCCATCTGACTCATTAAAACCTTTGGTGCCATACTCATAGGACTAGCTCTCTGCTATGCCACAGTACAAAGCCTCCCACCCTGTTCTTCCTGTAACTGCCCCACGAAGAATCCCCATCCCAGCTTTCCAGAGAAACAATGGTATTGAGTCTTTTCCCTCCCACAGACAGAAGGCAGGCTGAGACTCACCTGACGCAAGTCCGTCCCCAAGGAGGGTGCTAAGGATCACCAGCGGAAGGAACACTCCATGTCTCACTGAGGCCACGGCAGACGCTGCAGTATTCTTTGGTGTTATCCTGCCATGGCACATCTTTTATCCGTCTTATTTTAAAAAGAAAAAAATTAAAAGCCAGAAGAATTCTAAAGTCAGCCAGGGGTAGATTTACCTATAGGAAACAAACAAAAAACAAATAGATAAGTAAAGTGAAAATTTAATCTACATGTTAGTCACAAGCAGGCTCTTTGATAAAGAAGCCATAATCACATACAAAGTTGAAAGAATTCTAGCAACTAAATTCCTGCTGCCAGGAGAAGAGGCAAATACATAAAGTGGCTTTCAATCCCTCCCTGGAAAAACACCAAAGCCTGCAGCAAGCGGCCACCAGTGTCAGCATCCAGGAGCCAGATCCTTGCAATAGGACAAGGAGATAAGCTCTGGCTCACCTGGAGATCTGTAGGCACCGCAAAGCTTTCAGTCTGCCCCAACTCTGCCTGGCTGCCTGCCTCAGAGGCTCCAGCAGAGAGGAGAGAGGCAGCTGTTGACCCAGAGCTGCTACACCACAGTCTAGCTTTTTATCTTTGCCACTTGGACTCCAAGTAAGCTCAAGTAACCGAAAGAAAAGAAAAAAAAAAGAGAGAGAGAGAACATGTATCTTAATGGGAGAACTACACTGCCTAGAGAGGGAATGCAGCAGTGGAAGCCAAGGGTCCAGGCCTAGCTTGCTCAGGCACCAGAGGCTAGATGAGGCCCTGAGGATGACTGACTCGAAAGCCATGAATCTCAAGTATGAACTAATTAATCAAGGATCACCTGACACACCTGTGACCCCAGAGGCCATACTTGTTGGCTGTACAATGACTGGGGGAGAGGATGATTACAACTGTTAATTAGCCCCACCACCCACTCTAGTTCAGAGAAAGACTTCACAAGAGTAGAAACCAATAACTTAAAAAAAAAAATTCAGGGGTCAAGATTTTTAAAGATTTATTTTACATGCCTTCAGGGAAGCAGTTGGGTTGATGATACATTATGATACAGGCCCATTATATTTTACTTAACTCATTTCATTTCATTTATCCTAGTTTATAGCAGGTATTCCAAATAATATGATTACATATCCTTTTTTAATTTTCATTCCATAAACATCTCCTTCTCCATTAATAAGGCCTTATGAAAATAGATAGGGGAGCCTGCCATCTACTACCCTAATAAAGGATGCCCCTGAGACTGTCAGAGATATCATCTGACTTTAATCCATACCTGAAGCCTTGACTCAGGCCTATGCTCCCCTTCTAAAGAGAGTTACTGCAAATAGCAATATGAGTTGTCTCAATCCAAAGGAAAATGAGCTGAGGGTCTTCGATGAGCATGAGCCAGGGATTCAAGAAGAGAGCTAGCCACTGGGTCCTCAAATAGTTGTGACTGTCAGTCTTCTGTTCCCAGCTTCTACCCAGACTCCAACTTGAGCCTTTCCCAGCTTCTACCCAGACTCCAACTTGATGATTCAATAGAGAGGCCAAGGCGTGAAGTCTGCAAGTGATCCAAAAGAGTACAAAAACTGTGTGTATAAACATGTGAAATTTGCAAATATTTATGTGGCTAAGAATGGTAAAGTCAGAATGCCAGAATTCAAATGTTTCCTCTATTATGGACAAATTACTTTCTTAGCCTCAGTATCCTCATCTATAAAATGGGAGCACTAACCATGCTCTCTTCATATGGCTAATGTAAGGATTAGGACAAAACAAAGCACTTGACACAGTGCCTAGAACTTTACAAGTCCTCAGTAATCGAGGGATGTTGTTGCTGTTATTAATGAGATCTGAGCTGTGGGGCCCTTGGAGGTCATCAGACTTTACCTCCTCCTTTGACAGATACTAAAACCAAGGTCTGAAGAGGTTAAAGATATGCCCAGGGCCACCAGTCAATTAGCAATGGGCCCTTTGGTGCTGCTGTTTTACATGCAGCCACAGTAGGTAACCCTACCAGGCAGTCACTGGTCTCTCAAGGCAATAATCAGTGGATCATCAAGAATGACACCTGCCTGTGCCACATCACAGCATGTGCACAACAAATATTTCTGTAGTGAATGGATGAGGCCAGATCAGAGTGGTGCTTAGGTGTTCTGTGCATGAGTGGAGATCATCAGGAAAGACTACCCAGAGGAGGTGATGCTAAGCTGACTACTAAAGAATGTGTCTACTGAAAAAGGAAAAGGAGATACCAAACAAATGGATCAGAACAATGAGAGCATAGCTCTCTTAGTAGAGGCTAGAGGCAGAGACTAAACTAAGGAGTTTAAACTGTACCCTGAAAACCATGTAGAGAGCTTCAGTTTTGCAAGATGAAAAAATTTATGGAAGTGGACTGTCATATAACATTTCAAATGTACCTAAGACCACTGTTCTGTACATTTAAAAAATGGTTAAGACTATCAATTTTATTTTATGTGTATTTTACCACAATAGAAAAAATTAAAAATTATGATTAAAGAGAGGAACTGGAACTAAGCTTCATTTTCAAAGCCTGCACTCACCCATCCTTACAAGATATATGACATCTAAACTTAGAGGTGATAAGAGAGAAGAGGGCCAGGGGCTATAAGTTAGTTACACCTCTGCCACCAACCAGCTGGCTGGTCATGAAGATCCTCTTACTTCTGTGTCCACATCTAAAAAACTCTCTATGGTTTCTGAGAACCACAGAATTCTCTATGGCATCCAAGCTTCTCTTTATATAAACCATCTCTCCCTCCAGCAGCCAGCTTTCCCCTTCGAAACCCAGGGTGAAGTGTCATGGAAAATCTGCATTCATTCACCTTATTTTCTTTCTTGGGACTAGTGCTGCTGCCCCAATAGAATTGGTGAAGGGAGACCCCATGAGCTAGACTGTCAGCCCCTTAAGGGCAGGGTCTGGCCTTTCCAACCTCTGTGAATCCAGAATATCAAAAGCTGGGTGACTGTGCTCTGCTGAATGTGATGTCATGAATATTCATTTCCTATCCCCAATGACCCTCCACAAGGAAGAGCACTACTCTTAAGCCATGGCTCTGATCTTGAGGAAGCCACTCACCTCATCCCTGCCTATGTTTCTTCATCTGTAAACTGGGGCTGTTGCTTTCTCTGAATCTCATTAGTCTCTAGTGAGGGTCAAAGTGACATAAGAGGGACTGCTCTGTAAATTGGAAAATCTCAGGTCCTTCTATTTACAGTCATAGTCCAGAAACCAAGATAGCATAGGACCATCTGAGAAACTGCTCATCATAAAATGATGACAAGCATGGCAGGCTCATGGTATTAAGGAGAACTTGGAATACAAGCCCAAAGTTCTTATGGTTTGCTTGCTTGTTGTTGTCATAGATGCTTCCAGGTTAACCTGAGAGCCTGCTAAGATTAAAGGTGTCCTGGAAGTCATCCTCAAAAATGGAGCACAGCCTGGGGAGGCAGCAGTAGTAGGTGGGGCAAACCATGAAATAGGAAGGGCACCCTGTCCCCCAGGGTCCAGATTTCCTCAAGCCATATGCCTGACTGCACTGAGGTCTACCCTGTGGAGAAAGTCATAGTCCTGCTGGAGAGGAAGGGTTGAGTCTCACTCTAGTTACCCCTCCTCTGTGGAGACAAAAGGGTCCTGACTCTGTGAAGCTTGGCTCCCAGGTGCTAGGTGGGTTTCTCTACAGTTCTGTGAGGTCAGCCTAGTTTACATGTAATTTTCAGAATAAATTATTTCCTAAACTATGGCCCATCTCCCCATTAGTTAGGAGAGGGAATTGGATAGGTAAAACCAATATAAATCCTTTTCTTGCAGTACAGAACTAGTACAGAAAGGGGATGGTGGTGGTGTAGAGTCTAGAATGATAAAGTTTATTCCTTTGATTTACCATCTTCACTGACCCTGATATTGTCACAAGATGGAGCAAGACAATGAACCTTTCTTGAAGTGTGGACAGAATTTAACCAGTTGATTACAATTCAGCGCATGGTGATGAGAAGGCCTAACTCTGTCAAGTTCAAAGTTCCCCAGAGGGTGTGATAAGAGAAGTGAGTAACATACTAGGGAGGCCTTTCCTTACCTCTCTTTTTCTTCCCTTCAAAATGTACCCTCTTCACTCTTATTCACCCTAAAATAGCGAGGTCACAGCAGCAAAAGATATCTAAATGTTGATCAGATCTTCATATCTCTGACTCTTCCCCCAAAATGATGAAATTAAGTTACTTATAGATGTTGTCAGTTTATTTTTCCCCCTGTGGATAAATGGCTCCTCCAAATCTTGCTAACCTCTGTATCTTCCCCTTTCTTTTGTGCCACTAACATCTGAGCAATTCAATAGGCACAGAGTCTTCTATTGGACTTTGAGACCATTGAGAAGCAGAACTGTTACCTTATCCATTTCCTTTTAATCTCCAGTTCCAAAGCCCATAAGACAAACATCAAACCCTTGTTAAAATTCACTTCCTACAAATCACAAGAATAATCCTCAGCTTTCCTCATGTGCCACCTAAACCATGGTAGGATGGGTGTTAGAGGTTCCTTTGAATTTCTCTGATATTCCCTGTATCCTTGTCGGGCACCCCAGAACTGCTCGCCACATCTTCTGGTTGTCACTTTCCTGCTACGCTATTCCTCAGGCTTCAGACAGCAGGAACACCAGCAAACAGACTACCATCCCATCCCTAAGCCTTCTCTTGAACAGTCTCCAACATCTCCTCTAGAACCTAACAGCAAGATGATTAAAGCATGGACCCGAATGCAGGAGGGAGTCCTAAATCCCAGCTCCAATCCACAGTGAATTAGCCTCAGGCAAGTCAATCATTCTTCTTGGTCCTCAGGGGTGAGCATGGATGATCCCCGAATGCCCTTTCAGTTCTGAGAAATCTGGAATGTCTTCTAGGGAATAGGAGGGGCCCATAAGTATTTCCTCTAAAAATAAAAGTCAGTAAAAGTTGTGACTGGAAGGAAGAAATATGAAATCCTGCCTCTTTGTTCTGCACAAGCAGTCTTTTCCTCCTACATCTCTCAAGACCTATCCAAGCATCTACCTCCCTCTGTACTGCAGCAAACTCAGAAAACTCCACTTTCCCATTTAGAGCTTAATCAATCCATCAGCATATTTGTATAGACCATCCGTACACAGTGTTCCTAAATACTTTCCAAAAATAACAAACATCTAACAACAACAAAAAAAAACCCAGCCTCTACACATACAAGGATTATTGCAGAGCTGTAGCAGCCGAGAAAAAGAAAAGATGCAAGAGAGAAGGACTGAAGAGAACAAAACAAGACAGACTCAAGACAGGACAGAAAAAGGGAAAGAGAAGGCAGAATGCCTATGAGCAGGAAGTTGGCTTCCTTAGGCCATAAATTTCTGACCCTGAAGGCAAGAAATCACTTCTATAGTCCCAGCTTCAGCAACAAGGGATGAGCTGAACTAGGACAACTCACTTCACCTCCCTATGCCTGTTTCCTCATCAGTAAAATGGAACAGTTCAACTAAATGTCTCTCAGGGAGGCTGAGATTGTGGAAATATGATGCAAACTAGGCCAGAATCTCTGGTCTGCTTGGATATTATTAGCCTGGTGGTCTAGGGCAAATTAGTTTCAGTTCCCGTCTATAAAACGAATAAACAATATCCCCCTCATCGAGTTGTTGTGAGGTGGAAATGAGATAAACATAAAGGACGCAGAACTGTGTCTGGAACAGTAGGCATTCAAATTAGTGTTGGCTAAGGCCTCTTCCTGCTCCAACAGGCTGTGACTGAGCCTCCAACAGACTCCCATACAACACTGTTTCGGCTGCGCTGGAAATATATGCCCTGAGACTAGACTCCAAACACAAAGTTAGTTTATAATAGGAAAGGATAGCCAACAGGTTAAACAAATGACTTCTAAAGTTCTCCCCCATGAAGTTTCAAGGAACTTAGCAATCCCTCCCCCCAACTTAAATAATTATGTATGTCTATACTAAAGTAATATTTGTGTCTGGGGGGACCTAGAAGGTCTCCTAGTCTGAATATGTTTCAGGAAAGGATTAGAGGATGGAGCTTACATGTGTGTTACATATATATGCATATGTATGTAACACTCATTATCTCATTAAATAGCTGTGATTACCCTCATTTTACAGATAAATGGAATCTAAGAGGCCTAGAAGTCTCTCCTCCTCCTGACTTCTTATTGCAAAGGGCTCTGTGCTCTTTTGTTTTCCAATACAAGGTCAAGCTTAGTTGCCTCTCTGCTGGGAAAATTAATCAATTCAGCCCACAAGCATGGAAGGCTCTTCTGAACCCTTAGCATTACTGCCTGGACCACAAACAGGACAACCAATCATATCCCTCCCCATGGTCCACTCACAGTTACTTAACTGTGGTAAGCTGCATTTACTACAAGCAGTAAATTCCTTCAGAAACCACCAATTCTGCCTCTTTCCATGCCCCGAGATGCTCAGCATTTACTTGTTCACCGAAAGGGGAAAAAAGATAAATCCAAAAGACATCATTTGTGTAGGCAATACAAGATGGCAAAGTAGGTATAAAACAGGAAGGTAAAAGAGTGTATAAATCCTGAAGTTTTAGCCAGGTAGCAAAACAGATGCTTGGCAGAAGTAGCTAAATCAGTCTGTAGACCCTAGAGATACATCTATGTGTCATCACACCCCTCTGCTTAGTTCTTAACAGAACTGAGTGAAGCAGGCTTCAATACCCACTTGGCAAATAAAGTCTGGAAAGCTGATTTGCTAAATCTGACTTCTTATAGCTCTGTGTTTGCAGTGACTATACTGCAATTCAGCAAATATTTACTGGCTGTCTTCAGTGCAATGCTTCAGTGATCACAGAGATGGAAGGGGGGTGAGTATAGTTCTTACTCAAGGAATTTGCAATCTATATAAGAAGAATTCTATGTTTACCTGCATGACACCATGAAATTGTTACTGGGACCCAATAAAAAAGTTTTTAAAAAGTACCATGAGAACACAGAGGAGATAGGAACAAAGGCTTCAAACTGGGAGTAGGGGAAATGTGAAAGAGAAAGCTTTGAGTTGGACCTTGAAGATTAATGCACATATTTAGTGAGCTCTCAGGACAGTTTTGCATGCACAGCACTAATTGCAAGAAAAGAAAAGGAAATGGAAGAACAATTCACAAAAAGTATAGCAAAGAGAGAAAAAAGTGATAGTTTTATCTGCAAGACCCACTCAATACTGCTGTCCGGTAACAAGAAATAAATGTGTGTGGGTGTGTGTGTGTGTGTGTTTACTCAAGAGGCTGTTTAAATGTAGATTTTGGTTTTCAAAGTACTCATAGCTGTGCAGCAAACACCTTCTCCAGGTCAAAATAGCAAGCCCAAGAAAGAAAAGTTCTGCCTCTAACTAGCTGATGGAGTTATGTTTACTTTTTACCATCTCTGTGGATCGCTTTCCAAAGGCTTCCAAGTGGGATGGTATAAACAGGTCTGTGTTACTTCCTGGTTCTCAGGCCTTCTGCTACATTCCCAGTCAGCCTGGGAAGGATGCCTATTTAAAAATAAACTTTAAAGCCTCACCCAAAACCCCAACTTTAAACCACCCTTTCCTCCACTTCATTCATTGTCACTGAAATAAAAAGGGGTTGAGCAAGAAAGGAGACAAAAATGACCACAGAGAATAGTCTCATGTCAAAACAAAAATACATGCTCACTGAATTCAAGGTTAGGAAAGTTGGATTTTACAGATGTTCTGCCTCTAACTGGAAAACATGGCCTTGAGCAAGCAAGATGCTTTACCTCTACATAATATCTGCGCTTCAGCATACTTTTAACCCCAATGTAGCCTTTCTGGAACCTGTTTCTTTCTCTCTAAAATAGCACTAATAATAGGTTCCTCATAGGGCTATTGTTAAGTATTATATGGAGAAATGCATATAAAGCATTTAACGTAGTACCTGGCACTTAGTGAGGCACCAAAACTGGTAGGCATTATAGTTATCACCATCAATCATTATCATCATGATATTCATGATCATCTGAAAATGTAAGGACTGAGCTAGATGACCACTACTTGAAAAGTTTTTCTGGCTCCAAAATCCTATGATTAAGTCACTTTCTCCTTTTTTTTTTTGTCTTTCTTTTTCATTTAGAAGGATGGATGGAAAGGAAGGGAGATAAATCTGCAAAGCATGACAGTTACAAACACATTCTCAGCATTTGTTAGAAACACTAAGGTACAATTAAATCCATCAGTGAGTAAAAGGGGGCTTATTACTCTTCCCAGTGGAAAAGTCTTAACCTGTTCCTCGAATTAAACTGGTAGCATGTGGCAAGTTCACCCACAACACATTGTCTCTACTCCCATGAGCACCAAGGACAATACTCTCCTGGGCCAGCACTATCTGACTTCATCCACCTCAACCTTAACAGTCAGCAGCTCCTCAGAGCAGCCCTAAAAGACAGCACAGCAGCCAATCCACTCATTTCTAATAATGTCTACTCCTTTCACAAAATATCCTGTTTTCAATTTAAAAAGTGCCTTCTCCTTAATATAATTTGAATGTGGCCAAAAATCAAAAGTTAGATTATAACCAGAGGCTTTCAGCTTTATCAAGACCAAAGTGCTAAACTGTAATTAAATTAAGATTAAATCAATAAACGTTTTTCTTTTATTCATTTATTCCATGTCCATGATGTACCAAATGCTGTAGAAGATGCCAAAAATAATAAGATGGGATGAGTGTGAACAATAAAGAATAATGCCTAGGTTTCTGGCCTAAGTAACGGTGTGAATGATAGAAGCCCCCACAGGAGTAAAAGAACAAAAGTAGACAAGTAGATTTTGCTGAAGAATGTCATAAATTTAGTTCGGATTATTCTTAGATATGCTGAATTGCAGGTACTTGGAGGATATCCACATAGAGAGGTCTAGCAGGCAAATCAGAAACGAGAATGAAATTCTGCAGGGCACTCTGAGCTTGTGACAGAGGCCTGGAGTTATAAGCCTGCTGGTTGAAACCATGCAAAATAGATGCACTCACCTAGGAAAGAGAGTTGAGTAAGAACAGAGAATCAAGGACAAAACCCTGGGGAGAACGCTAACTTTTTAAAGAGGCATATCAGAGGAGAGCCCATGCAAGACACTCCTCCACAAAGTACAAAGAAACCAGGTATGCATCACAGATGTGAAGGGAGGCACATGGATTTAAGGAAGATGTGAAGGGAGTTGGCAGATGCAGCAAAGGTCCAGTAAGATGAAAACTGAAAAACACCCACTGGATCCAGCCACCAGGAATGGTCAGGGCAGATCATACTGACTTTAACATGAATTCAACATGAGAAAGTGGAAACAATAAGGGCAAACTATTTGGTGGTGGGAGAGGAGTCGGAAAAGAAGGGGGGAAAAAGAGTGGATGATGAATAGGGGAAATTTGTATCTTATAAATTGACCTTCTCACTTAACCCAAGGATTTAAGGTTTCCTGAACTGCCCAGATAGCTCAGACACACCACATGGAGAGTCTCTCTGAATTGACACTTCCATAGACAATGGTTAGCTAAAGTTAGGGAGAAGCTGAGGGGATGAATATTAAAGAGTCGCTTTCTCAGTGTTCAACAAAAATGCCTCTCCACCCTGTCACTCCTCCTCTGAAACTGCTACCTCTTCTGTAGGCTTCCTGAGTGAGATGAAACAGTCAACCTAGTGACAGGGCCAGAGAGGTGGTGACCTTTCCTAGTGTCTCTCAGGCCTTAAGATTCTCCATAAATAGGGTCCCAGTATCTGCCATTTCCCTCCTTCTTATTCAAATATCACCTGAGTATTTTTCCTTGAGGTTCTGGTTCAGGTTTAGGATTCTAGAATGTTCTTTACCTCCATCTACTGAAGATTAATAGCCCCAACAGGTATGTATTTAAGCCAAACAAGATACAGTCTTTTAGCTCCAAATGTTCTCCATCTTGTTCCAAGAAGCCTCCTAATTTATAACCAAACGATGACTCTTTCTGTTCTCTTACTCACAAATTACCCAACTTCCTGTAAGCTGTCAAGGTTGGACAGTGAGGCCCCAAACAAAAATGAAAAGCAGGAACCTGCTCACCATTCCTTCTCCTTTGATTAGTCCCATGCCCCTGCCACCACTTATGCCCTTGCATAACCCTCAAATTGTCCCTCTACCAACGTCTATACGATTCAGTTCTAACTTCATCATACTTCCAGTTCTCTCCATGTGGGGGTCCAAATAAGGACCCTAGAAGAAAGGAATCTGAATAATTAACAACAAGCGATATTCCCTTAAATCTCCAAATAGAGATTACAAAGGTAATCTCAAATTAGTCAAAGTTCAGGCAGAGGTACCAAATAAAGAATTTCATAAAGTCCAGGTAACATCCTGGAAGTTGTTAAGAGAAAATATAATAAACACAGAAAATAAGAAAAAAACATCATAAATTAACTAGAGAATCTGATATTTTCCTCCAGACAAGGCATCTGGTCTCATTCCTAATATGTATCTTTTTTAAGGAATTTACTGACTTAATTCAATACATATATTGAGCACCTACATATACCAGAATCCAGGAAAGATATAAGGATAGGGGAAAGCACGCCCTTAAAGAGTTTACAGCCAACTTGAAGAGATAAGACACATATACAAGTAACTACAACATGAGACAGAAAATGAAAACACATGGATGATATGTAGCCAACTGTCAAAGACAAAACAGAAAAGTAGGCTGGAGCCCAGAAGAGGGAAATTAAAAAGTTAATGACAAATTTGACAGGATCAATTAATGTGGGTTTTAAGAATCACACATAATGGAGTTCAAATCCTGATTCTGCTTATTGTTTCTTATGGGCCCTAGATGTACTGCTTTACTGCTGTGAGCCTCCATTTTCTCACATATAAAACTGGGGTAACAATATCTATTTCATAGAATGGCAAAGTGTCCATGATTCACACATTTAGTTTAGTACAGTATCTGACACAGAGTAAGACTAGGTAAGATGGGAAGATCTCTGCACATAGAGTATTAATGCTCCTTCTCCCACAGGGCTTTTTGGGCCTAATTCATGGAAAAGCAGCTAAGTACCTGTTACTTGCTCATCAGTTGTGCCTAACTGTGCAATTAGTTGCCCAAGTTAAATGGGACCATGGTCAGGAGGTATAGGAAGGAGGCTCAAAGTATGTATGTGCATGTTCATGCCATGGTAACAAAATCTGTCTCAATGAATCCATTTTCAACAAGTGGAACACAGGAGGAAAAGTGGCATCCAAGGTTAAAAATTGGTCTGAGGTGATGGTTTGAGGGACTTTTACCTCTTGTCATGATAGAAGAATAAGGACTAGATTTATTCTCTTTTTTTAAACAACTAGAAAGCCAGCTATAATACATATAATGATTTTCAGACATCTGACAATGGAACAGGACAATGAGCCCTACCAGTGCCCCCAGCTAACTCCCTAAAGAGTTTCCAGGCTATAGAGTAGGGAGAAGAGCCATGAAAGACTTAAATAATCTTGCTAAGCTGAAGAGAGAGTTGGGGATTTAGGGCAGCCAAGGTGGCTAGAATTTTCAGGACAATGTAATTGAAAGGAGGGAGCTGCAAAAGGAAAACGCTCCAGATTTGTAGAGAGATCCTCTTGAGTCTTTAGCTGTGCATCTGTGAGAAAACTAGTAAGGTGAAGAAAGAACCAATGGAAAACAGGAGGCAGCATAAAATCCAGGGCTCACAGAGAGCCAGGAGTAGTTCACATTCCTAATACACAAGGCATCAATGGACTCTTCAGAAGAGTTTAACCTCTATAATGTAACCATTGTAACCTTGAACTAAAGCCTGTTCTGGACCTGTCCTAACAAAACTAGAAAGCAAGACTTGAAAGGATCAAACCAATCCCAAGTAACTGAATTGCTTCTGAAAACAAAGGCCAAAAGTATTTAAAGAAATATACAAAAGTTCCAGCACCCACCAACATAAAACTCACTGTCTAGCTTCAAATAAAAAATTAACAGGCATGCAAAGAGGCAGAAAAAATAACTATAATTAGAGAAAAATAAAACAGCAGAAACAGGCCTAAAAATGATACAAATGATAGAATTAGCAGACAAGAATATTAAAATCTATTATAAATATACTCCATGTGATCAAGAAAGAAGGCATGAGTATGATGAGGAAAGAAATGGAAGACATGAAGAAGACCCAAATTGAACTTCTAGAAGGAAAGATACAAATATCTGAAATAAAAAATACATGGGATGGGATTAACAGATTAGACCCTGTAGAGAAAAAAATTAATGAACTTAAAAACATAGCAATAAAAACTATCCAAAATGACACAAAGAACATCAGTCAGGGTGGGACAATGTCAAGCAGCCTAAAATATGTAGAGGAGATGGGTAGTCATAAAAACTTTTTTAAAGAATTAATAGCTGGAAAATTTCCAAATTTGATAAAAACTATAAACCCGCAGATCCAAGAAGCCCATTAAGCCCCCCAAAAAAGAAGCATAAAAAGAAAACATAAGGTACATAATCAAAACGCTGAAAATTAGTAATAAAAATGCAACCCAGGAGGTAATAGAGTATCATGTTTAAAGTATTGAAAAAAAATCAGTGTGGCACTGTTTAAAGCAAAGTTGACAAGACCTGTGAAGTGTCTATCACTAATCCTTTTTGTGCTCTGGAGTAATATTTTTTCAGGGAGGCCTGTGTTGAGTGCAAGATGACAGTCTCAGTGGCCTTGACATTTGTAAGCATAATAGCCTATGAAGAGTGAAAAAGGGTAAAGACTCTTTCTTAGGCTCACAAAATAGGCATTTACCCATGTTTTACACCTCTGTACTCAGAACATTACAAACTGTAGCTCTTACATAGTCTTGTGGCAACATTGCTTAATACACTGGAAAAGCGACAAGAAAGGTCTATCAGAGGGTTCATCCTAAAGCAGAAGAAAATAAAGTTAGAAATAAAAAGTAAATGTCATTAAGGAATGAGTTAGCCTTACCAGCAGCAGGTGTAAATAGGTCTCCTTCCCTTCAAATTTACACATCCGTTGGTTTATGTGTCTGACTGACCTCTTTTCAGATGAAATATTTTTCAAAATGGAAGAATGCTCCTTGAGAAGGGTTTATAAGGATAACTCAAGATGCAAATAAGAGTTACTCAGGTCTTAGCTATACAATCCAGCCCAAGGCAGCAAAATCTCCTCTTCATTAAGTACCATGGGCTGACACCCCATTCTTCAGAGTTCAGCCTGGTACTCTACATCCTGGAGGGTAACTGAAGATGCAATCTGTTGCATTTGTTGGTCTCATCTCCCCCACTAAACTGTAAATTAAGCTGTAAGGTCCCAGGAAGGCCAAGGCCTCATCTGTTTTATATTTTCATTGTAACCCTAACACTAACACGTACTCAAAAAACCCTAGTTTAAGTGTGCAAGAGGGACCCTCTGCCCCAAATTACTTATTGCCTAACTGGTGGTTCTCAATCCTCTCAAGATATATGGCAACATTTAGAGGTATTTTTGATTGTCATAACTTTGACCTGAGATCTAGTGGGTAGAGGCCAGGGATGCTGCTAAACAGCCTATGATACACAGGACAACCCCCCATAATAAATAATTATTTGGCCCAAAATTTCAACAGTGCTGCAGTTGGGAACCCTGGCCTACGTGAATAAATGCTGAGCTGCAGCAGTACATGCCAGTAGATCTACTTCAGTTGTGCACACAGTGCAGAATTCCTTCACACTACTGGAAGGCCTCTTGTCTTACCTCCTGTCGTCGAAACGGTTTGATTTTCCTACTGACCCTAACTTGGGTTTACAGTCCCTCAGAGAGAGAGGAGCTTAGGGGTTCAGATATTTGGCTTTTAATCCCAGCTCTGCTACCAGCTGTTTTGATTCTAAACGTATCGCAAAACTCTTCTGGGCCCGTTTCTTCCTCAGTAAAAGAGAGGGGTTGAGAAAGACGACTTGAGAGTTCTCCCAGCTCTGAAATTCTATTTGAAATGCTGGGTTGGACCTTATCTACTTACAATGAGCCAAAGAGAAAGGGAAAGTATCCAGTCTTGTGAGTATGCACATCCACTCTCTGAAGGACAGAGGTTCTTAAACTGTGGAAACCAAACTAAGCCAAGGGAAGCTCCAGGGAAGCCAGTTCAGGCACAAGGAACCAGGTAAGGGCTCGGTAAACACTCTGAAAGGCCAGCCTAGGCTCTGAGATTTAAAATATAAATTCCTCACTAGCCTCCCTCCTGCCTTCTCCAGGTCAATCTTTTTAATCACTGTGAAGAAGAGGAGGGAAGCTAGGGCCTTGCTATACAACATATGGGCTATGGAACAGCAGCCCTGGCATCATCTGGGAGCTTATTAGAAACTTTAAATCTCACCCTCATCCTTGAAGACTTGGTTTAGGGTATGCTGCCCTTCTACTCCCTGCTTTGTCACCTCTTCACTTGGTAAAAATGACAAAAAGACTGTCCACATTCTCCCGATTCCACCTCCTTTCGGTTTTATGTGGGGGAGGGGGAAGAGAGAGAGACAGAGAGAGAGAGAGAGAGAGAGAGACAGAGAGAGACAGAGAGAGACAGAGAGAGACAGAGAGACAGAGAGAGAGAGAGAGAGCGCGAGAGAGAGAGAGAGAGAGAGAGAGAGAGAGAGAGAGAGAGAGAGACACACACCAATCAGTTCAGAACCTCCAAACCCAGAGTCATCAAGAGTGATGGGGATAGGTTACTTTCCCCTTGCCTCTTTCTTATATCCAAAGAAGGCCAGAAAGAGGCAAGGCCTGAAACACAAGCTTTTCCACCTGAGTGATTTGGCCCACCCCTGCAGTTCAAAGATTCCTCAGGAGGAGGGATGGAAAAGGGGGTGGTGAATCCAAAGGTACAAGCTCTGATGGGAAGAGACTCATCATTTGCATCTGAACAGAGACCAACAGGGGTCCAAAGTTTCATTTCTAAAGTTTTTTTTTCTGCTGCATCTTACATTACATAAAGAGATTCTTGGGGGCACAGACTAAAGGGCAAAGCACACACACAGAGTAAACAAAAACGCAGCAAGGGTTCTCCTAGCAGAGTGGTGAGGGGCAGCAGCTGGAACAAAAACAATATCTTGATGAAGGGTAGCATAACAGAGGCCTGGAAGAAAGAGCAGAATGTGGGAAGGGGTTGGGGAGGACTGGATTCTACCAAGTAGTCTGAGCAGTGAAGGACATTAGGTTGCTGTTCACCCTTCACCCCACCCACCGCCACAAGCAACAGATGGCCCAGCCCCCAGGCAGGTGGCAGAGACAGCAATCTGCTTATCTGCTTGTGCCTGCCTGCCCTTCCCCCAGTACTAGAGATGGTGAGGAGCAGGGTAAAGTCTGGGGCCCATCCCAGGTGGAAGCAACACCTTGAAAGAGTACCTAGGGCAGGGCGGCAACATCATCCAATGCTTTGCAAGAATGAGAACCTCCAAAAAAATTCTCAGCACTATTCAAGGTTCTCCAGCACCCACACACAGGTCCTCAGAGAGCTGGAGAGGTAGGGATTGGGGAAGACCTAGAACAGCTCCCAGAGTACAATGGGGCTTGTTGGCTTAGGTGGGGTCATTTAATCGTTCAACATTTACTGTATATATATCACATTCTAGGATCTGCATCAGCCAAATGAGGATACAGAGGTGATAACAGAGTCTCTGTCCTCACAATGAGGTCAAGAAGAATAAGGCAACAGACAGTACAAGAGAGTAAGCACTGCAGAGCACAAGGCAATATGCCTTGTGAGAAGGGGCACTGCTACTAGTACGGGGCAAGCGGCAGCTTATGCTGACACTAACTTTAGAAAGACGTTAGCCAGGAAAGCAGAAAGAGGTGGGTGAAGGGAGGGTAGGCATTCCATGAACAGGGAAAAGCACATGCAAAAGCCTATAGGCAAAACTGGGAACTGCAAGTTGTTCTGTCCCGGTCTTCGCTGACTTTGGTCACCTCATCAGGAGCAGATTCATGTGTTTGTCTTGAGATCCTAACACATTACTGCCTAAAGAAACTTTGACCTTGTAAAGTCTAGTCTTTCCATTTTAAAAGGGGAACTGAAGCCCAGAGACAAAACATGACCTGTCCAGGGACACAGGGTTTGTTAGTGGCTAAACCAGAGCTCAGCTGACCACTGAGCCCTCTCAGACAGAGTGTCAGCTGCAGCACTGTTCCCCACTGTGCTCCATCCCAAGGAACGGCTCATTACCAGGCCTGTGTCAGATGAGGAAGCCCAGCAGCATTAGTCTCCAGGAACTCCAATGTGGCAGAAGCAGCTCATGAAAAAACAAGAGTGGTCACCTGCCTCTTCTGGAAAGGAGGCCGAAGGCAAAAACAGCAAGTACTCAAGGCCGGTTGTAGTCCTCTTATGTGGGCACATGTGTGAGCGTGCCCCTCTGTTCTTAGCAAAAATAGGGTCCCCCCTGGAAACAAAGATGGGTGGTTCTGAGAGCTGAAGGGAACTATTGGCCTACACAGAAACAGAAGGTGAGCCTGAGTTACTGCCAAACCAGGCAGGCTTAATTAAGACTCCCCCACCCTCTTCCCCAGGAAGCCCACCCCCGCCCCTCTGGCTGGTCACACTAACCTAGTTGACAAAAGCAGTCATTTCAGGGAAGCTAAAGGTCTCCCTGTGGCCCAGCTCTGCGGGGATGGGCCATCAGCCAAGAGGCCAAGCCCTCGGAGCTTCAGGGCACAGCTGCCCTTACTGTCACCTCAATATCCCCCAGCCTCCAGTCTGACACCCACTGTGGATCAGAGTGTGTGCAGAGTGGAAGAAAGTGCTCATTAGCTTTCCAAGTGTAGCCCTTTTATAGAATCTGAATAGCAAGCACAGTCACTCAACTGCGAGGCAGAATTCCTCCTCTTCCTATAACAAAACAAAGATGCACGTCAAAAACCAGCTAGCTGGTTAAAGCTGTGCGAAAAGAGGCACAGATTCATGTACAATCTGCCTGGCAAACCTCAGCTCCAAGGCCTTGAAGCACTGGTATGATGAAAACATATTAATGATGAGAAATCCTTCCAAAATGCTCTCAGATGCTGCCTCTGACCCCACATTCAAGTGCAATCACCACAGGCTAGTTGTGGCCTTTAGAGCCAACACCAGCTCTTGGATACTCAGGGCAAGAAAGTGGCCTTCCAGAAAAACTGACTCAGGGGCTGAACAACAATGTTTGGTCTAGTACAATAATGGGACCATAATGAGCACCCTGTATCCTAAACACCTTCATATCTGTCATGAGGAACCTCTCTGGGTGGAGGGTGTGTGGGTGTGTGTGTGTGCGTGCAACTGGGAGTTGGGGGGGGGGTGGTCACTGTAGCCTGACTTCCTTTTCTTCCACCCAAACAACAACTCTTTAGAACTTGCCCTCCTGGAAGGAAAATGCAGTTCTGATTTCCCAACCTCACTATTTGAGAGAACTTCTTGTTTCCTCTCTCTGCTTTTTAAAACAGATGAATGTTCCCCTACCAAAAAAGCAGCTGTAAATACAGGAGAGGGTAAAAAAGAATCCCGCTATGAGTTCCAGAGGAACCATTATACCATAGTAAAAAGCCTTCTCAAAAGAAGCAATCAATTTCATTCAAAGTACCTCTTTAAAGTGTAACCTTTGGGCAGATGATTTCTCTACACTGCAGGGCTGCTTCCTCCTCTACTTGACACTAAGACCTTCATATGTAAAGTGAGTTAGTGAGTTTCTTCCTGCGGGACTTAGAGAAAGAACTTACAACTCAAACAGTGTACCTGCTACTGAATGTTTACTATTATTGTGAAAAAGGGAACTACGCAATAAACCTGACAAGCTCAGGGGGCCATATGGCAGGCCTGACAAACTGAGACACTAAAAGTAACCACACAGGATATTCTGATCACAGACTCCTAACTGGGAGGTCATGGTGGGTAGTCACGTCCCAGGCCTATAGCTTCCTTCAGCAAAGGTCAATTTTTACCTTAAGTGAGCACTGTCCATTGTTCTTATGCAACAAGGTTAACATACTTTGAAATATCAGAGTAATTTTCTTTTCTAGACCCCCTTGCAGGCACAAACCCCAGCACCAGAGTACAAGATAACCAGAGCAGGAGACCGCAGAACCCTTCATTGTTATCTTGTTCCCCGAATACCATCTCTATGTGCTGTAAATGTTAATTAATAGCTATCCTGTATCTACCAATGTAAAAGAAGTATGTGTTTCCTCATTTTGCTTTTTATCCAATTTTTATCCTAGAGATTTCCCTGTGATGCCTTCTCCCACCTCCCTAATCTACCACTGAATGGGTTTTATAGAACTCTCCTTACATCTCCTCCTTTGATTCTAATGTAGTAAATAAGCTACAAAACTGCCATTCTCCAGAGCATTTTCTCAATCTGTTGAGATTTTGCTTCCCAGCATATGTCATCAGTTTGGCTCAAATAAACTCATAAAAATTCTCTACAGGTTTGGATGTTTCTTACATCGACATTTTTATCAACATCGTCAATACTAAAGGGTTAAACTTCATTACCAAAGTGTTGCAGACATTAAGCAAAGTTAAGCCACCATGTTTTTAGGCAGACTGAGGCCACAATATTTAGTAATTGAGAATAGGATGTGAAGAGGATATAAATTTGAGATAAGCAGCCTGGCTTCTGAACTTACTACTTTACAAAAAGAAAAGCTCAGGATTCTAAGAAATCACCCACTGGCTTATTATACCCCTCCATCACAACAGTAATGATGCTGCCACCCCAACACTCAATTGCCAAAAATAAAAGATCTAAAGAAGTATTTCAGAGAAAGTTTGTGAGAAGAAAATTCAAACTGGTTTTATTTTAATACAAGCTACAATTAAATGGCTTTCCCTTTGCAACCACCCTTCCCAACTAGAATACCAATAAGTTTAGATGTGCCCCAGAGATTTAAACTGAATTACAGGGAATATAGCTGGCTGAAACTGGTCCCAGCACACATATGTCACTGACCTGTTTCACAGTGCTAGATGAGTCTGAGAAATAAAAGGGAGATAGGAGAAAAAGTCAGCATAATGCTTAAAAATCTGCCCAAGTCAGAAGAAGACGATACTGCTTTTAGTTTCATGCAAGACTCTATTATTCAAAGGAAAAACGCAACATAAGCCTATAAGCCCCACCAGTCACAAAGCAAAGGCAGAAAATGTTTGTATTTGCAGAATAAATTCAAATCCCCAAACCTCCCAGAGTAATCATTACAAATGCCACTAATACAAATAAATCAAATCCTCAGTTTGACAGGTCTGCTCACCATTGCCCCTTAATTGTTCCCTGAAGCTATAAGTTTCCCCACAGCCAGGAATCTTTCACATTCTCCATTTGGGAGGATTCACCACACAGGCATCTGGTCTCACCACAATTCCCCAAGAATCCTGGTTAACCTTTGGAGGAACAGATTTTCCCACCAGAATTTTAAGAGAATCTCAGAATAAACTCTTAGAGACATGAATGACCCTTCCTGTCCTTTCCATTTTCTCTCAGGTCTTGGTTTCCACAGCCCTAAAATTCCTAGATGGTCTTCTGGCCTCCAGCCCCGGCTCTGCTCCATCCAGACCATCCAAAAGGAACCACACTCCTAAAGCACTGTCAGATCACCTTTCAACTCCAATGGTTCCACTATATATATATATATATATATATATAATGTTTGTCCCATGTATCATCATTTCCTGATAGTCCTCTATAGATAGCTTGCAAAATGCTCAGAAGGCACAGGGCCCATCCCACCAGAAATTTTCAGTGGAGTTGGGGAGGCTAATTACCCAAGTAACAAACAATCAAGACACACAAAAAGGCAGGAGTATCCATTTCAGTATCTCATGGTGGGTTCAGTAAAATGATAAAGCGCAAGATATGAATAATTAGAAAACAAGAACACACAGCTACTTGTGAGTTATGGACAAAATAATAAAAAAGAAAAAATGAAAAGGAAAGAAAGAAAAGGATCTGAATCAGGAGAAAGAGAGCCTTAAAAAGGAAGAAAGGGAGATGTGACCTGATAACTTTGAGGAAAGAGGGACTTTCTGGGGCTGGAGGCTGATATAAGCATGATATTTTGGGGGCCTGGGGTGTTGGAGGGGTAGGTGGGAAAGGGAGAGGGAGAGACCAAGAATAAAAGAAGAACAGACAAAAAAATCCATTTGAGATCTTTCAGGGCAAGGAACAATTCTTATAGTTTCCCTACTATCTATCACAAAGCACCTCTGGTTATTCCACAAAGTATTAAGCATTCAACTGAATACTTACAGCAAGGCCAGTTGGTATAGCCATAAAAAACAGTGAGAAATTCAACCTTGGGTCAGTAAGTAGTGGGGAGCCAATGTAAGTTCTTGAGCAGAAAACCTGACCTGATCCAATTCAACAAGCATTTACTGAAGGTCTAGTATGTAAGAGGCACCAGAATACATGGTCCTGACCCTCAAGGAGCCTGCTACCATGAGAAGGGCTAGCAATACTACCTCCTATACACACAGGGCTTCATTCTCTTACCTAGTCTCACTTGAGACAAGAACACTGTTCACAGGAGATGAACCTGGCTAAGAGACTAAAGCAGCCTGAGAGACCAGACAGGATGAGGTCTAGCCAGGGTGGTAGTTGACAGAAACCTACAGAAAAAAGAAGTGGCGGGGCTTGTTAATGACTGGTAAAAAGGGGCTCAGAAGAGGCGAGTGATGGTGACATAGAAATCAGAGAGCAGGAAGACATGGGTTTCAGTTCCCAGATGGTGACATTATCTTTAGGCCATGCTTTGACTCCCTTACCACCAAATGTGGAGGTCAGTCAGCTTGGTCATTCTGCCTGTTTCTGGGAGTGGGGGTTACACATTCCATCCTTCCCATCTACGCAGTTTTTTATGCTAGTTGTGATTTCCTGCAATTCCCATTTGCAAGGGGGTGAAGCGGATCCATATGGTAGAGCTGACGATTCCTTTGTCCACACAACAATGATAAATACAATTCAACAGTTCTGCACTAAAGTTTTTAAGCTCTTATTCTGGGAAGAGAAAAGGGGGAGGAAGCATTACATTTTAAAAGCCTTACCCAATGAGCTTTCCTCCTAGGCAGAGCCTTCCCAGCTGCATTGAGTGAGAATGAATGAGACAGAGAAGTAGCAACCTTAAGAGCCAGTATCAGTTCCTATAGCTAAGAAGCCCAAGATCCCTCACTACCTGGCTATGTGAAAAATGAGCACAAACCCAGGACAACAGAGAATGAATGAGACAGAGGAGTAGCAACCTTAAAAGCCAGTATCAATTCCTATAGCTAAGAAGCCCAAGATCCCTCACCACCTGGCTATGTAAAAAATGAGCACAAACCCAGGACAACAGAATCTACATGAACCAGGCCAGAAATGCTTGAGTACCCAGCATCCCTGGAAACAAGAACAGCCCTGAAGCAGAGAGGACATCTGGGGACAAGGGTGTTGTCCCAAAGTACGGCTGCCCAGTATAAGGCTATTCGCCACAGGAGGCCCAGCTTGGCTCCCAGAAATGTGGCCCCTCCCTCTAACACCTTGCTGGCCACTCTGCCATCCCTGACCATCCTAGAAAAAAAGAGCAAAATAGCAGGTGAACAATGGTGACCTCCAGAGGGGAAATCACATCACTATGAGGAATCTGTATTTCCTAATCTTTCTTTAAGAAACAAATATGGTAATTTCTTAAATCTTTTTTTAAACAAATAACTTAATGGAGGAAATATATTTGAAATATGTACCTTTACAAAGAAAAAGTACAATGAGCCCTCTTTCCTAACCATTAAAGAATAATGAGGGGAAAAAAGAGTGCAGATTGAATGAAGAACAAACAGTTGGTTAAAACAAGTTGGTGGATCCTCTGACATTTTCTAAACAAGTACTTCCCTTCCACCTGTTACAGATTCTGACTGCCTGAGAACAGTCTCACTATACCCTTAACACAGGGTCCTCAAGAGAACCAAAACTAGAATGTGACCTGAGATCATCTGTTATCACAAAGCATTTTCCCAGTGCTCTGTTTAGACTTCTTATGGATGGCAAAGTCCTTTTAATAAGCCTGTGGTCTGGCTGTGTCAACAGGGAGTGGGGTGTTTTCTCATTTTGCAGGACTCAGTTCTGTAACTGGAATGGTCATACTTCCAGTAACAAAAAAAACTCATGATAATAAAAATATTAGCATCATTATTAACTGGTCTTTGCTCCTTATTAAGCATTTTCCATCTAGTATCTAATTTAATCCTCACAATAATCTTAAAAGATAGGTACTATTACTATCTCCATTTTCAGGCAAGGCTGAGAATTTATGTAACTTGACCAAGTCACACACATAGCAAATCATGAGACCAAGATTACAAATTATGCAGTCTAACCCCAAAGCAAATGACAACCTTGGTAGAGGTTCAAATTATGTCATGTCAGATAATGTAATTCATTTTAAATATTAAATTTATCTTGGATATATTATGAAGCAGGAGACAAAATTCCCATTCATTATAAAAAGAAATCAGAAAGCTCTGAAGAGTGCTCACACTGCTGCCTGCAGCTAGACCCTCTTGAAGTGGGCATGGGCTTGGCTGCCCAGCTCTACTTCAGAACCAGTACAGAGAGAAGTGTATGTGTTTTAACATTCAGATGTCAGGGCCCCACCCACAAGGGAACTGATTCCCAAGGTATAGGGTGGGTCAGGTGATTCTAAAGCACACCTTGAGAAACCGTGCTTTGGAGCATCCGAAGGAACTTCTGAAGCCACTGCAGGATTTGAGAACTAGGTCATTAGATGGTGATGGCTAACTCCCCTGAATTGTTACTGAAACAGATAATCACTTTTAGTCACAAGCTAAAAATACTGCTGAAAGTGAAGCACAAATTCAGAGACATTAACTCCCAGAGCTCTCCTTACCACACTCATCAGATGAAGAAACTGCCTTCTCCATGACCTGAATGAACATTTGCTCCAATCTTCAACATTGGAAATCACCTGGCTAGAAGCTGCCTCAAAAAATGAACTTGATGACTCTGGAAAATAACTGCCAAAGGTGGATATATTCCATATTAATCATGCAGATATCCTTAATAGAAACAACAACAACAACAGGCTGAGAGGGGAAGAGTTATTTTTTTAAATGTGTGTTCTTTAAAACTTCCCACACAAAGCACATTGCCTAGGTCTTTCCACTGATTTTTAAACTGAATAAAGATGCACTCTCTAGTCAGTCAGTCAATAAGTGTCCATTTACTTATGTGAGCTCACCAATTCTGTCCTGCCTCCTTGGCTTCAATTATCTATTTCAACTGCATTACTATTCAAGAAAGATGGTTCAAGTTTAAAACCAGTTTAAATAATTACCTAAGTTATTCGGAAATGCTAATGCTTTCTTAAGCACCGGCCTGAACTTTTCCTGACTTTTCTGGTCTCTGAGGGTCAGTCCTGGATGCTGCCTCCCCTTGAGGTGGGACCCCGTGTATTCTCTGACTTCCTCAGGGTCTTTAGAAGCCACATAGTGTGGCCAAGAGTTCCACTGTGCATCCCCAAAAGGTGCTTTTTATCCTCTTTTGGCATCAATTTTTACAACTGTAAAATTGGTATAATGTAAGCAATCTACTTCAAAGTTGTTGTTTAGAGTAAATAAGCTAATACATATAAAGCACTTAGAACAGTGCCTGCATTTAAAAAGTACTCAATATGTGTTATCTTTTATTATGAATCTATCTTTAATATTTAGAAAATTTTGCATGAATCTAGAGCTTTATAGTTTTCAAAGCAGTAACTATTCATTATCTCTACAATCAGTTCTCACAATGACCATTTTAGTTAGACAAGACTAAAAGTTTATGAAGACTTTCTGCTATAAGAAAAAGAAACTAGTCCAACCATTGGAGCTGTTTGGTCATCATCTCAGACCTCATTAGGTCAAAGACCTATCTTAGTTGTCTTTGTATACCATCCTCCCACACATACTAGCATGTGTCAATAAATCAGTGTTGAATTGGACTGAATGAAGGGTTGGACATGCTGTAAAAGTCACCCCAACCTTGTAGCAAGGAAGTGGGAACAAATCAGAATCATCATTCTAGGAAATTCCTGGCTACCTTAAACTCAGAGACAAGAAGTCTACCACCTTTTCCAGTCCTGACTCCAACTCATCCCTGAGAGGAAAAGGAACATCTGCAGGAAGGCAAACAGCTGGGGTCATTTAGAGGGAACTGTCCCTGCACAACCTCTGAGGCAGCAAGCAGGGAGACACGGTAATATAACAGGGCATTAACCAGCCTCTACCGCTGGGCCAAATGGGGATCTATAAATGCGGTGTTTCAAAGGCAGATAATGCCGCCTTTGCTAACTAAAATGAGAGTTGCCTTTCAGTAGAGTACAGGCCAGTCTATAAATACCACCAATTAAAAGGCTTCCTGCAGGGCCCAACTGCCACCTGCCTCAATACAGAGGCTATCTAGTCCTCCAGGCCCCAAACAAACCCCAAGGAGCTTCCTTCAGGGAAGAGTTGCCATCACACCAACAATACACCCCCCTCTGAGTTATATCCCAACCACTTTTTCCTACTTCAGTTTATTTTTGCTAAACAACCTCCCCTTTCCACACTCTTCCCAGGACCATTCACTCCTTAGTATCCCTCCACTGCAGCTCCCACCCGTCCTTGCCCTCCTCTCTCCAGGCATTTGTCTTCTATCTCCTTCCCCACCACATCCCCATTCCAACTTCCTAATCCTCGCATTTTATTTGCTATGAAAAAAATGCAGGCTTTGGAATTATTCCAACCATGGTTCTAGCTTGAACACAGTAAATTACTTGGTTTTCTGATCTATACAGTGAAGATAAGCCTATGTAGGTACAGCACCTAGCACAATGCCTGGCATAGAGCATGTACTCAATACTTCTTGCCTTGCCCCACTCCCCACAAGGTTTTTCTTCTTTTCTGGGCTCTGCAACCATGATAGTCATTATTTCTAGGCATCATACCTAAGACATTCAAATGTCTTAATCCATAGGAGTAACAAATGATGAACATTTTCATCACCAATGTTATCTGTGTGGCAGGCATATTCTAGACACATGGTCCCATCAGCAACCTTCAAATTACACTACTAAAGAATGGTTACTTTGTACCTCTCTACTACAAATGACACATTTGATGAAGAAAGTAACCAGAGGAAATATGAAGACACAGAGTTGGGAGTCACTTCTGGCCAGAAGCAAGGGAAAAATAAAGGCCTCTATAAGGCAAGGGTAGCACTAAAACCCCAAAAAGAAGATTCCAATAATTCCACATTTATATGTAAAAAAATTTAAGTTAACTATGACAGTAAGAACATCTGCCAGTTTTACCAAACACACTATCTGGTCCATTTCTGACAAGGCCCAGGTACAACCTCACATAGGCCAGGGACGGCCTACAATATGATTCCCAAAAGGTGGCATCCTAGATGACAGCTCCAAGGCAGTGTGCCATTCCTCTTGCACGTTCAAGATTAGACCTGAAATAAACCCAAAGCTCAGTTCTTTTATAAGTATCTCCTCTAAAACGTCTAGGCATCACCCTTATAATCTGATTTTAAGCAAGCAAGTCTATCTTCAAAAACCAGATAAACACTACAAAACACAATAAACAGCCTGAACAATTGTATTTTAGAGGAGCTTTTGTGGGGCGGGGGAGTTGTCCACTGAAAGTCTTATTTTGCAGTTAGCTAAATGTTGGACGGTCCTTTCCATGGGGTCTTCAAGTTCCTCCAAAGATCTTTCTTTTGCCAAGTCAACAGGAAGCACTTTAATGCCATAAATAAAAGAAACCAGGCTGGGAGTCAGAGAATTGTCAAGAGGTACAGTGACTTGATTGGTATTAAGCATTGAAAAGTGAGTGCTTCAATAGCAGCCTCATCATACCCTTCAGATCCTGATGTGAATGATAAAATGTGAATCCAATACCTACAGCAAGAATATAGTCCAAAGAAAAATGGACTAAAGGTTTGTCAGCCACCACTAAATGCAAATTTGGGAAAAGGTGTATGTGAAACACATGAGAATACAAAACTATCAAGTGCAAAACCCTGTACAAATATGCACACTCCATCCAGTCCACTAGGCAAACTTAGATTGGTAAAACTTTTGACATTGCAGTGCCTGTAATTTTCATCAACTGTAAGTATTTCATGACCCATGTGAAGGGAACAAGGCAAATGTGGTAAAGTCTGATAAAGAGAGAACTGAAAGGGCAAGGGTGAAATGTATATTATAAAAACCTAAAGTGAGGAACTGGGTGGGAACATGATCAGCTCTGGCACCACAACTGAGTTTGAGGATGGGAATCTCTCACTCTTTGGAAACAATACTGGGCAGAAATCACTCAGAGATTTTTCCTCTAAAAATGTAAATATACAGAACAGAAGCCCACAGCAAAGCTCAAAATCTATTTCCCACCAACTCTGGCTTTGACTCAACCATTCAGTCCCACAATCAGGCAGATGTTACTGAGCAGGTAGGAAGTTATGGGCAGTACCAAAGTGGTGTGAAGAGATGCCTTCCCTTAGAGAATCTAAGCTCATCCTTGTGCAGGCCTTCCAGAATGAAAGGGGGAGAGATGAGCAGACTCAGGGCTGTGAGAATGTCAGTGTACACTCCAGCAGCAGGGCAGTTTAACACAGAAGACAAGACGTGAAGGAGTGGAGAGACCTGACCTATAAGAGCAGTGGTAAGGAGCCTATCACCTGCCAAGCCAGGAGGATATGGAAGAGACAAATCCCTCCTTGTCATTCTGGATGTGGTCCATGCGCCTTGGAAAGCACAGAAAGGACCTGGTCCTAAGCTGGCCTCCTCCCTTTGCTCAGCCTCAACAAACTGAACCTCAATAATCCTATACTCACAGTGCTTTTTACATTCACAGCCCTGGTCAATGCTGATAACAGTTAATATTTATCAATCAATTACTATATGCTAGATTATGTCTCCAAACTCTCTTTATGTAGTAGATAATATTATTAACCCCCATTTTAAGTTGGGTTTAACAAAGGGACTAATCCGAAACCACACAAACCAGACACAAGATCTAAACTATAAGAGCAAGAGTTAACTAGTAATTATTATTACTTCTTCCTCAAATAAACTGCCATTTGAGTATCTTTTGGTTGTCAGGCACTGCACCTAGTGTTTTAAATATCATATTTTATTTGATTATCATAATTTATTTGATTCCCTTGAGGGAATAATTTTAAATGTAATTTTAATTATTTAAGTTAGATATACCAGTGTAATATTCAAATGATACAAAAAGAAAGATTAAGAAGTTAGTTTCCTGTATCCTTCCTCACCCCAGAATTCCCCACCCCAGGAACTCAATATTTTGGTAACTACTCTTTTAGACATAGGTAGTGTTGACATTATTATCTCCATTTTACAAATGATAAAACTAAAGATCAGAGGTTACATTTACTCAAAGCCATACGGCTAGTAAGTGGCTAAGCTAAGATTGAAAACACAGTCAATCTGATTCCAAGACCCCCTATTCTTCACTGCCTCCCACTCAGTAACCCTTCTTCAAACAATCATCCGTTTTCATTAGCAAGAGGCAAGAGGGAAACGATGCCTGGCCTATAGCCAGTCTTACTCCCTCACTTTCCCAACGAAATGGAAAAAACAGACAGGGCTGGCCAAGGACACCCTGTCCCAGTAACATTAGCACTGCTTTATGTTTCCTCAAATCTAAGCTGTCATGGGTGAGGCAGCACCTTCACCTGTACCCTCCTGACTGCCCACACAGGCTCACCTTCTGCCTCTTAAACAAGGGCAGGCAATGGAAGAGAGAAGGATGAGCCTTGCCTACGGACACCCTGGGTCCCTAGGTCAGCAAACAAAGGAAAGACACTCCTTCAGGAACCCTCTTGAGTTCTGAGGCCAAGACAACACCCTCTGGAAACAGCATGAGGCATCTAAGGGAGACCCTGATCCCATCCTTGCTTCCTGGAGTCAGAACATACCTGCAGAAAGAAGAAAGATGTAACAATGCCTGATACAGAGCAAGTTTGCAGCACTGCTCAAAATCCCTACCACAGAGCCCTTAGAACCCAAAGAACTCAGAATTTCTGCTCTGGCATACCTCCAACTAGACCCTCTAATAAACCGAAAACTGCATGAATTTCTACACACTAGGTTTTTATCCCTATGGCCTCCCTCTCCTCCAAAAATAAAAACAAAAGCCCGTTGGGCTATATGGGAATGCTTTTTCCTTAGGTAAAAGTTGCCCTTTTGAATTAAGTACATCTTTGCATTCTTGTTTGTCCCATTAGTACACAAAAACATATTGACATACTGACCTTGAGAGTGCCTATGCTGAGATAGGGCAGGGGACAGGGAACAGAAAAGGGGCTGTTATATTACTTTTCATAAGCAAGTAAAAATTTATCCAGTCTGCAATTCCAAGAGGTTTCCTATTTCCCTGAATGGGATACCAACATTTGATACACCCTTAGCACCAGCTGACTCAGCATTACTGTTTACATATACAGTGGCTGCTAAATGCCTACTTAGGTTATCAAAGGCCTTGGCTTTCCCATTTGTAAAATGGGACTAAAATCTTCCTCACAGAATTACCTTATGTCTTATATGAAAGCACTTTGTAAAATAAAGCAATTTTATTGCTATTAATATGGATACCCAGCCTGCAGGAAAAACACAGAGGAAACTTAAACCAGCCCTTTCCATCCTTAAGGGGCTTAAAACCTATGAGAGTAAAAGAGAATAACAAAAACACTGGAGAATAATTCAAAACATTTGTTAGACTATGTGCTGCAAAGAACCCCTATGGGGAGATGATTACATGGTAAAGAACATTCAATAAATATTTCTTCAATTAATAAATGCGTTCAGACACATCGCTTGAAAAATACCAACCCTGTTATTCACAAAAACTTTTATCAACACCAAAGGCTCTGAAATCTATTCATTCTACTATTGCTCACAGATAGCCCAAGAAAAGCAGTCAGCATTTGTAGAGAACAGCCCTTCTTTCAAAGATGTGAATTTTCAAACACATACACAGACCCCAAAGGAGAGGACCCACACAACTATATTTTATAATTACAGAAGTAACAGAACCACTCCCAAAAGAGCTCAACTCTGGAGAACAAACAGAAATAATCCACCCTGTGTTAACTACTTCATTGCATGCAACTGAAGTCACAGTGGATGCTAAAAAAAAAAAAAAAAAAAAAAGTGTGTGTGTATGTATAAATGAGGCCAAACCAAAATCCAAATGTGTAAATTAGATTTAGGATGTGACTGACACCTCCTGAGGCTTCTAAAAGAATGACACTATTCTAAAAACAAAGACTTGCACCTGAAAATTAGCAAGGGTACTTACTCTCTGGTTAGATGAAAATTCTTAAAGGGTCCTGTAGTTTGTTTTTGACTGGCCTTGCTAAAATATTCTGGAAAACCTCCAATATCCTCTCTTTCCTTCACCTCCTCCCACCTGCATGGTTCCTGAGCTGTCTTCTTTTCCTGGCACCAGTCACAGTGAACTTGGTGAAATTTAACAGCATTTTATCACCTAGTTTATATTTGTTTTTTACTCAGACAAGGTCACCCTCCAAATGTCTCTTTTTAGAATTTCATTAATACCACTCTGATTCCTTGTCATCAAGGCTCATGGCTTCAAAGTCACTGTGCCTTCTCACCCTTTTTACTTTAATCCTCTACACCATGTCAATCACTTATAAATCAACAAATTAATACAGGAGCTGAGTACAAAGGAGTGGACAAGACAGTCACTAACCTCCAAGGACTTTCGATTTCAGCCTACAACCTGGGCCTACAAAGAGATGGCTGGCTACCCACAGAGGTAAATTATATGGGGATGTGCGTTTATTGGGAGCCTTATTTTTACCAGTATTGTATTAGGTCGTTTACTGCCCCCAGCAGGTTATAAAGCCACAGATATACCAGGAAAAGAGACTTCTCATATCGACATTTATATCTAAATTTGAGGCTTGGGGAAGATAGGAGAAAAAAGATTCCCTAAGAAAGTCACACCACTGATCCTATTTTCTCTTTTCCCAATTTCTCTCTGTTGAACCCACACTTGCTTTTCTTTCTTAACTTAATATTTTTTAAAAAGTTCTTTCAGAATCAGAAAATGTTCCCACATTAAAAGCTGATTTAGTTAAGTAAAGCCGGAAAAAAGAAATCCTCACACCAGACCAAACTCCTAGACCTAGCTCACTCTGCAGTGGAAAGCAATCTGCTTTCTTGCTTGGGAAGCCAGGAGCAATTCTACAAGGATATTTTTCAAGCTTTCCTCCTTGCCAGGGTGATTACTGATTTGGGGGCAAAGACATCATTAAAAAAGTTAGAGTAGCTCCTTCCGAGTAGTCAAGCTGAAAGCCACTTTACACAACAGATTCCTTTACTACTACCCTCAAATTAAGCAATCTATGTATATTCCCCTAAACTGATAACTCCATGAGGGCAAGTATCATGTCCATTTTGCTCCTTGTTTATAACTGTGTACCTAGCACAGACCACAGGTATTCACTACTTAGCAAACAAATGACTAGATTTACTTCCTTTCAGTTTCTGCGGCAACCATACTCACCTCCCACCAGTCTGACATCACAGCCCAAAGAGATTATCAGCTTGCAAATTATTACGACTTGAAGGTGCATGTAAAGGGGAAAAAAAGATGGACAAATGAACTCTTATGAAACCCAGAGCATGGAGCCTGTTTTTCTTGTCATACGGCTGTGTAACAAGCAAAATCCCCACAGGACTAAAATGAGGAGGTAGGTGGCCTTCTCATGGCAGAGTTTCTACCTGGAGGAGGATAGGAACTGAGGACTGATAAAGGTGAGCCAGGCAACATACCATTTGTTAATTCTCTAGAAATATCTTGAGCATGCCAACTAAAAGGGCAGCACCCAGTGAACATGAAACTGCTCAATGGTTTTCAGGATGACAAAAGGCAGCATATATGACCTCAACCCAGGCAGCCTATTTCCTTCCTGGCTGATTAGAGATACAGAGGTGTATGTATGTTCACACTGCATGTGGATGGTTGGCTGATCCCACATAAAATGAACCTGAGGAAATCAGAACTACAGTTGTGAAGGGTTCTGGTCTGCTAATGGGGTCAAAGGGAAGAAGCATCAGTCCTCAACAGCATGCTCCCAATTATTGGGCAGTTCTACTACACCTAGGATGCCACCAGCTCCAGCCACTGTTCCACCTAGGCAAGGAGAATCTAAAGGAGAAAATGACTCAGGGAACACATCCAACTGGCCTAGAGTCAGATGCTGTTTTTGAAATGCAAAAAAGCACAGAACAGAGATAAAATAGTTAAATACACCCAACCTAAAAACAACAGCACCCATTTTAAGAACAGTTCTACCTTTAATGACTCATTCCTCTATGTGATTTCACTATTAGATTCAAAACCACAATCACAGAAGGGGCATGAATTTGTTCCTAACAATATGAATCACACATCCTGATGGGCTCCCAATTCCCTCTTCTGGGACAGGCCCATGAGAGAAGTTGAAGACACCAGGGAAGAAAATGCACTAGACTAGGAATCAGGAACTGTGGCTTCTCCTCTGGCCCCACTGCTCAGAAAGTCAGCTCTATGCATCTATTTCTCATTTTCCTTTCTATAAAGTGAGGAGGTAGAATGAGACGATCCCCAAAGTCTCATCCTTCCAACTTCAGCATCTCATGAGCCTACAGTGCTTCTCTCAGCACATACTTAGTTTGCTATGCAAAGAGTTTTGTGGTAACATCTGAATATTAGAGTCAAGAATTCAAATCTTCAGATGAGAGTCTTCTAACCTCATTCAGTCTTTTGAGACTCTTAGGACTTGGAAAAAGAATTTGCATTAAGAGGCAGAGCCCACTCCAAATCCAAAACTTTTGGCAATGAATTGTGGCAGGGAAGTTATACCTACATCACATACATTTACATACACACACCCAAGGGAACTTTCTGGAAAGACTGATCCTTGGGCTTGGCTCCAGGTACAGAAACCTAATACAGGTATAGCAGAAAATAATTCAAGTTCCTGGTTTTTGTTCTGCTGGTTGGACAAAGGGCATATATATCTCCGGTGTCCACATGTTTCTCTGGGGTGGAACCATCTTGAGCCTCATATAATTAGGTGGCCTGCACATGCATGCTTTCAAGAGCTTTTGGTAGGGATCTAGGAGCAGAGGAAGCAAGACTAGCTATTGCATTCTTTCTGTAATATGGCTGGTATGATTTAAAACCATCCAGGAGTAGATTCTGTAGAGGAAATAACACTCCCAGCAGCACCATCTGTTCCTCTCAATGTCGAGCATGATCTTTATTTTTAACCTCGGGTGCAAGTAAGGTCCATCAGTAAGAGCTCTCCTCACATTCTCGCTAGTTGGCTCTCTATTCAGTAAGCATTCCACTTCCCAGCCTAGCAGAAACCTGAAAGCAGGTGGCACAAACCCTGGCATGGAATTTTTCATAAGAAAAGGAAATGCTTCTGGGAACTATAAATTACATTTGATAAGGAAGGCTCTGTGGGGTTCTTGGTAAAGTTCTCTCCATAAAACACAATGACACAATTTAGAACTGAGGCTTCAGGCTGAAAACCCTCTTAAAAAAAAAAAAAAAGCGGCAGTACATGTGCACTGAATATAAGTACTACTGTATCTGTCAACTCTCACTCCTGTTTAATATTCTGTAGCAAAGATTTGGAAACGATACTATTGGAGAATTCAAACTTCATAAATACATGACTCTGTGTGTGTGTGTGTGTGTGTGTGTGTGTGTGTGTGTGTGTGTGTAAAACACCTTAATTCAATGCAATATCCTCAACATAAGACCAAGAGATTTTGCTATAACACTGTTCTTCCCCAAACTGCATAACAAAGTAAAATGGTAACTACAAAGTAGAAATATTGATGCAGCTTTTAAAAGATCTCCCTGAGGAAAAAAAAATATGTCCACACAAAGCCTTATTCATGGATGTTCATAGCAACATAACTCCTAACAACTAAAAAAACAAACCATCCAAATGTTTATCCATTCATCAGCTAGATGATGAAAGGATAAACTAAAGGTGGCATATCTATACAACAGATTATTTAGCAATAAAGTGGAATGAAGTACTGCTACATGCTACAACACAGGTAAACCTCAACAACACTACGCCAAGTGAAAGAAGTCAATTACTAAAGACCATATACTGTATGAATCTGTTTATATGAAATGTCCAAATAGGTAAACTACAGAGAAAGTAGATTAGCTAGTGATAACCAGAGGGTGGGGGCAGTGCAGAGGAACAGGGGGTGACTGCTAATGAAGTTTCTTTTTGGAGTGATAAAAATATTCTAAAATTAGATTATGGTGATGGTTATACAACTTTGTAAATATACTAAAACCCACTGAATTGTACACTTAAAATGTGTGAATTTTATGACACATAAATTATTTCTCAAAAAAGCTGTTTAAAAATATATATATGGCAAAATCTCAAAGCAAACTTTGAAGTAATCTAGTTGTATAAGAGAAGATATTTAAATCACAGATGCTCTATTGGATGGACTATTATAAATCCATTAAAAGTAATTACAAATGGCAATGTGTCATAAAAAGGAAAATGTTTATGGTATAATCCTAGGTGAAAAAAACATAAAATTGAAGGTACTGGGATTTCCAATTAAAAGAAAAAATGGAATACATAGAAATGATGTTTGTATTAGGATGGTATTTTTATCCTTTATTTTCCAAGCTTTCTGTAATGTTTGTTGGTGCTTAAAAAACAAACCCCTTATCTTCCCTCAGACAGTTTGCCTCACTACAATTTAAAATGCAAAATAAGCAAAACCACCTTGTTCTCTTTTTCAAATTCCGTTTTTGAAACTTCCACCCACTTAGTTCACTAAGATCAACTGCGGACAGCCCAAAGAAGGAAGAATGGAATAAACACTCCTATCCCATTCCCAGAAGCCAGTTTCATTTTACTGGCTTTGTCAGAAGCCAAAGCCTACACTAGCCAAAATTTCAGCAAGGAGAGCCTACACACAGAGCAATTCCATGCTCTGATCTTAAAACTTTTGTGGGTAAAGGCAAGTCACTGCTGGCAGGAGGTTACAGACTTGAAACGATTACACATTTCCCCTCCTTAAGAAAGGATGGCAAGAAAAGGTGAACTAGGAAAAAGTCCCTATTTCTGCTTCTTCTCATGGGGTTCTGTGTCCTATCTCTAACTACAAGAGCATAAAATCCTGAATCATTTCATTTTTCACCACAAAAGATCCTCTTCTGAGTAATAAAAAAATTCTCAGTCACAACTCTGCCATCTGCAAACCCACTGAGAACCTACTTACTGTCATCAGGAATCCCAGGCTAACTTCCCCAAATCAAGGAAAGGGGCCTTGCCAAAAAATAGAAAAGTATAACACTTATATATGTGTGTGGGAAGTGGTAGCACATTTTAAGGGCACATAGCTATCAGGTAATTTTAAGGATCTATTAACATTGGTGACAGTAACAGGGAACTACATCTGTTTCTGCTTGAGAAAAATACTTCCATAATATCCTGTTTCTGATTCTTGGCATGCAGCCTTCAGATGTTTCAAGGGTGGCTATTTTCCTTTTTTGAGATGTAAGAGCCAGGGAGGGAGAATACATCACAGGCAACACCAGAGTCTGTGAAACCCATTTAGTTCTCGCTACAGTTGCATTTTCTGCTGTTGGTATACCAATACTTTCACAGGGACTCAACTGTCCCCTAGCCCTGACAATAGAACAAGTGGTCTTTCATGGCTGAAGTGAACCATCTTGGTGCCACTGGAAGGTCTACCAGCAGAGTGCAGACTTCCACACTCAAGTAAGAACTAGAGGACGAGAGAGAGAATAGAAGGAAACCTGCTGGTTTCTAGACCAAAAATACTAAAAGGGAAAGAAAAAGGACCCCTTCACAGAAACAAGTGAGCACAAGTAAAAGGAAACATCCACAGATGCCTGGCAGGCTCTGCGGCTAAAACCTAAGCCTTGTAAAAGGTCATTCTTTCCTCAGCACCTCTACCTTTTCAGATAGAGGTTTTTACACAAAGATACAAACTTACAATCATCCTAAAGAACCATGGCTAAGCCGGGGTGGGAGTGAACAGATCTTGATGTTTAAGGAAAGTCACCCCTAGCTGTCCTGAAATTGCTTTACTAGTCTCAGATCCCTGCTGTTAGCAGCTTTAAATACCCATCACAAAATCCGAAGCCCCAATCTTAAGCAGCATCCTTCACTCTCACTAATATGGAAATAGAACTCCCACACTCAGGCATTATTTCTCACTGCTCTAGTTTCCAAGTTTCCTGCAATGTGGCAACATAATTTAAGAATATTATGTTTTAAAAACCATTCCATTAAAAAAAGTCTCACTACAGGGGGATATGTGGGTGTCCCCAAGACTGAAGCCATCTTGAGGAGAAACGAGGGTAAAGAGTCTGTTATTATATATACATTTGTCCCAATGCTTAAGCTTAACCCAAGTCTTAATCCCCAGCACTCAAGTCTGCAGGGAGCAATATCTGCTTTCAAAGTTAAAAAAAAAAAGTCACTGGGCTTTCTCCCTCTATTCATTCTCATCTTTCTTCTATTGCATGAGGGAATGCCCCCTATATAAGACATCCCTACTCCCCAAGCAGATAGAAGAGGGAAAATGAATACTGCTTGTCAGCTTCAACTACAAGATCACATGTCAGTTCAGAAGCTCAGTAAAATGCTTCGTGCATGGTAACTGCACAACTCGACCCAGTGAATCAACTGATATTCAGGCCTCCAAGTAGGCATTTCACACCTGTAAGGGGGCATTATATAGCTCTGTTGCTATCCCTTGGTAAATGGGGAACTAGAGGGAAAAGATAAGCACATGTACTCTCTGACCTTCCTTTTCTGCCCGTAAGAGGTTCTGCTAAAGATAATATTCTTCCCAATTCACTTGTTTGGGTAAGGAACTGAGTAAGATTATATGACTCAATAATTTTTTTTAAAAAAATACTGTATTCTCTGAGCCCACAAACAGATATCAGTAGTTACCTGGTTGTCAGAGGAACTAAGGATATGAAAAAGGAGCACAAGCAAAGATTTAAAACATTAGGCAAGTTTTTATTTAATGATGGAAAAGCACAGAGGGAGTTAAACAATGCTTAATAGCAAAAACAACAACAACAACAACAACAACTGAAATAAATACTTAAAGAAACAAAAAGAATTATTACCTTTGGAGGGTGCATGTGTGTATGTGTAGAGGGGGAAGGCAGCTGTAGGAACTGCTGCCACAGCAACAGCAAAGGAGGAAATCCCCTGCTAGGAGATGCACCATTACATAAGAGCACACGTTCAAACACCACGAGATGGAGACTTGCCAGGAAACCAGACAAAGTGCAGAGGTCTCTTCATCGGACAACCTGCATTTGTAACATCTTTTTCTACCTTTTTTCCTCTTCTTCCTATCCGCCCAAATTCTGGGCTATGAGAAGACAAGCCTCAGCAAAAAAGTTGAACTCTGCCATTTCAGTGGGTTTGTGTTTAGGGTGGAAACACTGCAGGGCAAAGGTGGGGACAGGCCCTACTCAAAATACCCAGGGACCTGTCCCAGTCTAGTGATAGGTGAGAATTTGTTTCATAGGCCATTTCTACTACAGTATACAAAAAGTTGTTCTGTGGAGATAAGTCCTATTTATTAGGCTTCATCCTGTATTGTCCTCTATTTAACTCATTGGGTAGAAGTTCCTTAAGCAGCAAGTGGCCACTAATGAAAATTAACAACATAAAACCAAAATAAAATTGACTTAAAGACTGTGAACTCCATGAGGGTATTGGCTGGGTTCTGTCTTATTCACTGCAGTATCCCCAATACCTAACACAGTTCTTGGCATACATTCTGTGTCACATAAACACTAGTGAATACTGAATGAAAGAATGAACAAATGAATGTTGTGCAAACATATCATAAATGTGTAGCTTGGAGAAAGAGTTAAGGGTGCTCAGGATCTGAGCAATAGCCTGAAGAAGTAGTGCTTTGAGAAGGTTCTAGAAAGACTCTAGTTTTACTAAAAGGTAAGCAAATTAGAAACTAACAGTTTAATCTTGTAGTGAACACAGCTCCACCAAAAGCTGTCTTTGTGACCTTGGGCAAGTTATTTGTTTGGTTTTGGTCTCAAATGAAAAAATGGGAATAATATCTACCTAAAGTTTGTTGTTTATTAAATGAGGTCAAGAAAGTAAAGTCCTTGGCACAAAGCTTGGTACATAGTAAGCCCTGGAGAACTTTACCCTATTACTGCTATTATTGTTGCTTTATTAAATACCTCCTTTACTGATGGAAAGGTAAACACACACATTCCCCAACTCTGAAAATTTTTATTTCCAGTTTAATATACATCCAGCTAAAAATGAAAAGCCCAGAAAATTCAGAACTCGATGCCAAGCACATGTCTCTACTAGCCCGCACTAGATGCTGACAATCAATTTGGGTGTGGAATTCCTAAAACAGAAAAGGTGTGTGTGTGTGTGTGTGTGTGTGTGTGTGTGTGTGTGTGTGACATATATTTTAAATCAGTAATGAAAAAGAGCAAAAAATTAATTAACCACTGTGAAGAATGAAAAAGCACAGTACACACCTCTGCAGATCGAAGTAATACCTAGGTTTAAATGAACTGGGTAGTTTTATTGCACCTCTGTACAAAGTACACACAAGCCCTGTTAGCAATAGCAACAAAGAGCAGGGAGCAGCATGCCTGAAGAGAACATTCTGTGGAACAGCAGCATTAGGCCTTTTCACTCAAACCAGCGAAAGACTTGATTTTGACGCCTCTTTTCCTCCTGGGTCTTATAGTCCCCCAAACCACCTCCCCCTCCTCATCTCTTTATAGGCAACTTTTTCCACTTAAGCAGCCCCATGGCCACAACCCTTCAGAAGGGTCAGACCTACACTAACATTTGGAATCTCTGAAAAGCAGGAGTAAAACAAAGTCTGCATATATAAACAGGAAATGGTTTCGATGAGTCTCAGCCCGGATAACAAGAAAAGTTTTTTGAGATTAAAGACCAGACAAAACACGGAGGCTGCAGAAAGCTCTGGTGCTCACATATACGACCTGCAGGGTTTGCTCAGGAAATCTACCTTCTCTAAGCCAACCCTGCCCCCGCGCGGGACCCGCAGCTTTAGTCGGCTGGCGGGGAAAATAATAATAGTAATAAGAAAGAGGACCTCTGCTTACCTCCTCTCCAGCGACCCGCCGACTCTGGTCTTTACCCTGAACATCCCCGGCGGCGAGCGCGACCCCGCACACCTGGCGAGGCCAGGGCGGCGCGCCGGGATCCCGGACACTAAGCTCCCGGCCGCAAACCGGGTGTCCGGTCCTCCTCCCAGCCTCAGCACAGGCTCCCCGGCCACCCTCCCGGCACCGCGCCCGTCCGGCCCACACCAGAACAGCACTCGAGGCCGGGTGACAGCAGGGCTGGAGCAAAGTAGCTGACGCCGGGCGGCCGGCCGGGGCTCCCCAAGGTCCCTCCTGGGCGGTGCGCGCGGGCCCCGCGCCCCTGACAGCCGGCGGGGCGCGCCAGTGACACAATGCCCGGCCCTGCCGCCCCCCAGCCACGGTGACAACTTACCCGGGGAACAGCAAGGCAGCCTTCGGGATGGGGGCGCTCGCAGGATCCGCTCCGCCGCCTGCGCGCGCCCGCAGCTCTCTTGGGTCTAGGCGAGGCCCCGCGTGCCCCGCTTGCCCTTGTCTGGCTGGCGCTGGCCGGCTCTGCGGAAGGAGGCGGCGGGAGGCAAGGCGCGAGGCTGTCGCCCGCTGAGGAGACCAGAACGCGGCGGCGGCGGCGGCAACAGCGGCTGCAACAGCTCCGGCGTCACTGCCCCAGCTGTACCGCGCGGGCGGGGTGGTGGGGAGGGTGGCCGCCGAGGGGGAGGGGAAGGGGCCGGGAAGAGGAGGGGAAGGGGCGGGCCCAGGCGCGCACGCAACAAGCGCCGGCGTCGCGCCGCCGCGACCGCCCCGCTGGGAGGCCCCGAAGATCGACGGCTGCCAGCACGCACGCGCCGCCCGCCGGGCCGCACGCCCCGCGGGAGGTGAGCCGGGGTTGGTGGAGGGGCCTTAAAGGCACAGTCGTGTCGACTGTGCGCGAGTAGACTACGCGGTGGTACTGGTTCAGACTGCTGCGTTTGCAGTGTGTCCTCCAATTCTTTTATTATTATTATTATTATTATTATTATTATTATTATTATTATTATTATTATTTAGATTTTTTTGATATTATGTGGATTTTTAGATTACTATTATTTGCAAAGAATTAGTTTGCACTCCGGTTCACAAGGAGCTTTGAATCGTTCGCCAGACCTATCGCTGAGGCAGATCATTATCTCCCTATTAGCACTACTTCCCAAGCTATGCTACATAGTCTGCCAATGTCAGAATTGGTCACAGGGGTGGAGTGGGTGTAAAAATGCAGAATTGGGGTCCCATCTCCAGCCCTTCCAACTTCGAAAGCTAGGGTCAGACTCAGGAATCTCTTAACGAGCATTCCGAAGCGATTTCTCAGCATGCTAAAAACACACGATGGATCTCTCAAGTTTGAGAAAACTGAAGTTCAAAACAAGGACAAGCAGAGTCAGACTAGAACCTTGCCACATTCCTATTTCCCATTCTGAGCCTTGCCTCCTGTGGCTATTTTCAAACACATAAGGAGCAGTTTGTGCACTACGGCTACGTCATTTATTGGTGATCCCACGCGGTCCTAGGAGGTAAGTTCTCCACTGATTTGTTTTACAGGGCTTATTATGGCCCGTTGATGGTGATTCTGACTTTTTTATCTTTGTACTCCAGGGCTTTGTACAGTGCCTGTCTCAGAGGTGCTCAATAAATGTTGAAGTGCTCCCACTTGAGAATCCGCCAGAGTCTGCACTCGGACCCAGAGACTTCACTCAGCCTTTGCTGCAGCTTGTAGTCAACCATCCCAGTTTACCTGGGTATCAGGGAGTTGTAGGGACTGGGACTTCCAGTCCTAAAACTAGGACAGTCTTGGGCAAATTGGGATGAGTTGGTCACTCCTGGGGAATGGGTGAGAGGGCAAGGTATGCCTTCTCCATCTCCCAGGAATCTAACTAGGAGCTTGTACCTGTACCACTTGGAAGGCAGGAAACAGGAGCTTGGCTCCCTGAAATGAGGGACAGAAAAAGTTCAGAATTAGTATATTGTGTCTCTGTTGCTCTCATTATTACTTATAACAACAGGAATGACAGCCACTACTTACTGAGCATCTACTGTGTGCCAAATACTAGGTAAAGACTTTTATACAAGTAACCATTGTCAAACGAATTTGAAAAGAATCTGAGGCTTTAGCTAGAAATAATTTATTTCTTAAAAGTTATTCAAAGGTCTTATAGTTTGTAAACTGGTAACACAACTAGGCCATACCCAGTGTTTCGAAGAAGAAAGAAAAGCTACAGTTCTTATGGTAAAAGTACATTCTTGAGAAGAATCAGTTATGCATTCTCGGCCTCTGGTTTGGTCCGAGATGGTAGTCCTCTAGGTGATTGGTGGTCTGGATAATGGATGTCAGAGGGTTTAGATACATGATCTTTGTTTCCTTTGTCCTTCAGTGGGTAATCAGAGGGTTATCTGGAGGGTTGATGTATATCCATACATTAATGCAGGACTGGAAACTTCAAAAGTTTAGGTTCCCAGGCTAGTTAAAAACAAGAATAAAATTATTTTGAAGAATAATTCATCCTACTTGATTTTAGTAATTTTAGCAGCTTGACTATAGTGGCTCCATTTTATTTCTTCACTCCATTCTTTACGACTAATTTTGACAACAATCCTCCAAGTATTATTAACACTATTTTACATATGAAGAAACAGACTCAGATTTTTATAACATCAAAAACTATTCAGGATGTATGTTGTTGCAAAGCTAAAATTTATTCTTTGTTCCAAAAGTCACACTTTTTCAAATAAGTCATATAGCCCCTCCTACCCCCAAATTGTCATTACATATCTCTTGATCTTTTAAAAAGTGCTTTCTTGCACACCAGCTCATTTTAGGTGCACAACATCCCCATAAAATGACACATTATTATCCCCCAGTTTTACCTATAAGGAAGTTGAGGCACCAAGCAGATGACTGGCTTGTCTGACCTGAGACAGGAGTTAGCATGGGGTTTCTTGTTTTGATTCAAGATTGGGCAACCTTCAGATCCCCAAGAAGTAAACAAGTAAATCTGGACCCCGGTGGAAGTGGAAGTATTCAAGCCATGTCACCACAGAAAGTCAGAGTCCAAGATGGGTGGACTGGCAGGGCTGGGCCAACATAGCTGAAGGGTGGTTCCACTCTTGGGAAGGAAGATTCTGAGCTCAGGTGTTTGTGTGAATATGTGGCATGAGCCAGCACCTGGGGCACCCCTTGTCTGAGCCTGGTAGCCCAGTCCCTGTTGGCCACTGGTCTGAGGGGTCCCTGCACAGCCAGGTCCTGAGCCCAGCCCAGGAAATGTGCACCTGAGACAATGTGTACCTGAGGCTGCTCAGTGAGCAGGTGTGATCCCTTCTCCTTTTGCTGAAGCATTGGTAAGTCTTTGACAACATTTTTATTTCTGACACAGACCATTTTGCACTCAAGGAAAAAACAATTCTAGCTGCTGTGTCTTCATGACTGCCCAGGCCCCACCTCCAGCCTGATTACCTGCTTCTGCTCCCTGCCCATTCCTCAAGTAGGCAGCCAGAAGAGAAGGAAGGTACTTGGGGGCAGCTATGGCCAGAGGCTTTTCCAAACATATCCAGCCCACAAACCCCACCCAAACTGCTCTCAGTCATTTGACTCCAAATTCCCTTGGTGACTTTCTTCCTCAAGGATACTCTGATGGTTCATTTTCATATGACTTAATAGTGAAAAGGCAGCGTTGTGTGATTGGCTCTGCTAGCTCTGGGCTGCAGGTAGCTGTAGGAATGGAACGGCCCTCTCCCTCAGTCTGTCCAGAGAGGCAGAGGCAGGGCCGTGGAGCTCTGGCAGCTGCTGCCTGTTTACTAAGTCTGTCATACTGTCTGTTAGCACTGTGCTAATGGCTTGACATACACGAGCTCACTTAATCCTTACAGTAAACTATAAAATAGGTATTAATACTATTGCCTGCATTTTACAGCTGAGGAAACTGCAGTACAGAGTTGTTAAAGATAAGGCCAAGGCCACGGTTACTAAGTAGTAGGGCCAGGCATGCCTACCTTTTAGGGAATAAAACTGCAATTTGCATTTGCAATATTGTGATTTATAAGAAATACAAATTTCATCTTCATCTCTCTCTATATATTCAATATATATTTCATCTTCATAATTCCTGGTTCATAACTCCCAAAATCCTTGATATTTCCCATGTTGAGAATGATTAAGGTGTTTGTGATTGGAGGGTTGGAACTTTCAGTCCCACCATTGACCTCCTGGAAGGAGAGAGGGGCTGGAGGTTGAATCAACCACCAATGGCCAATGATATAATCAATCACTTCTAAGAAAGAATGCCTCTATAAAAACCCAAGAGGACTGGGTTCGATGTGGAGATTCGGGGAGGGTGGTGTGCCTGGAGAGGGCATGGAAGCTCTGAGCTCCTTTCCCCATACCTTGCCCTATGCATCTCTTCCATCTGGCTGTTTCTGTGTTATATCCTTTTACAATAAACCAATGATGTGATAAGTAACATGTTTCTATGAGTTCTGTGAACTGTTCTAGCAAATCAATCGAACCAGCCAGTCTGTCAGAAGCATTCTGCGTTGGAGGGGGTTATTGGAACCTCCTCTGTAGCCAGTTGGTCAGAAGCACAAAGAGCTTGGACTTGCAGCTGGCTGGCATCTGAAGTGTGTGCACGCATTAGGGTGGGGGTGGCAGTCTTACCTGTGAAATCTGATGCTATCTCCAGGTAGATGGTATCAGAATTGAGTTGAATTCTCAGACATCCTTCTGGTGTCTGAGAATTGTTTGTTGGTGTGGGGGACATACCCCCATGGTAGAATTGGGTCCAGGAACCCAATTTATCACTACAAAATAGAAAAGTAATTTTTAAAGGGGACCAGAGTCAGTTACCTGCATAGTGGAGACTGCTACTACATACTGTCTCTCAAGAACCAATTGTAAAATTTCCAGGATTTTTATGAGCCAGTCATTAAACACAGCCTTTATTAAAAATTATCTATATGTAAAATTAAATTGTAATTTTTAAGTAATAAATACCCCAAAACTTATCACTTCCCAATTATTTTACTACATTGTATTCTTATCTATGCTTTTAAGTTTATTCGTATCTATGATATATGTATGGTAGAAATATATAATATTATACTACTTAGCATTTATCCCAACTCTACATTAAATGACATCTCCTTGATAACTTGAAATCAGACATGGTAGAAATATTTCACCACAGAAATTAGCAAATGCTGAAAGTCAGCCCCCCACTCCCAGAACAAGTTGTTAAACATTTATCAGCATGTGTGTCTACAGAAGCCGTCATGTAGTTGTGGTGGCCCAGTGCTAGATAAACTCACCTGTGAAGCCAGTAGGGTGAATTAAGGGTAGGGAGCACATGGGGTACCCCTAGGAGACAGGCCTCAGAGATTCTCCATTTAACAGGGAAGGTGGGTGATGCCCAAAAAAGTATCAGTTCCGTCTACCTACACTGAGGTGCACTATGAAGATTTCTTATTAAAATTTCCCTTTGTTCGAGATGGATTCCCAAGTACCAAAGGAGAGGAAGGGGCAGGAAGCTAGGAGGAAGCCTGTCTGGAAGAAGCTGTCAGCAGGTCCTCGGGCCCTGATGAATGCCTGACCTCTAGTGGTTGCAGTGAGAATGCAGGCCTCAGTGCTCCAGCCTTATGGCAAGATTCTCAGATCTCTCCCTCCACAGAGCACAGCCAGGATACTTCCCAGACCAGAGCACGGGACAGCAGGAACAATCCTTGTGGGACAGATGGACCATGGACAATAGCACCTGCTTTGAACCAGGGGGTCTCCATTATTCCCTTAGAACCTATGCCTTCTTTGGAAAGCAAGTACTTTATAATGCCCTCTTACTACCATGAAATGAAAATCACAGAAAACAATCAGCCTACACATATTGCAAAAATTAAATATATTCATACATATGTTCACCAAAAGACAACAAGAATGTTTGTAGCACCGTTATTCACAATATCCCCAAACTGCAAACAACCCAAAAGTCCACCTACACCAGAATGAATAAATACAATGTGGTATGCCCATACAATGGAACACTATGCAACACTGAGAATGAACAGACCTTCATTCACACAACATGGATAAATCTCACAAGATGATTTGACTGAAAGAAGCAAGACACAAAAAAAGCATACTCTAGATGATTCCATTTATATGAAGCTCAATGGCATCAATGGCATAGGCAAATTAATACAAGGTATTAGAAGTGATAGAAAGGATGGTAGTTACCTTTAGGGGAAATTGTGACTAGAAGGGTGTGAGGGGACTTCATGAGTGCTGAGAACGTCTGTTTCTTGATCTGACTGCTGGTTACATAGATGTGTTCACTTTGTAAAAGTGCAGATTTCATATTTACCATTTGTTCACTTTTTTGAAGTACATAGTTATTCAAGAAAGAGTTTTCTAAAAAAAAAAAATCAATCCAATGCTTTCAGCTAGAGTCATCATGACTTTGGCAGCTGCAAGTGCAGATGGATGTAGGTATGTGGTTTTAGTGACTCAAATGCCTTGAGTAATTTGCTGCCTATCATGTGGTTTTTCTGAAATGGTGAGTTTTTGGTAGAGTACTGAAAATAAATTACACATTTCCTGCATTTACCTGATAGTTGTATTTCTGATCAGTATAAACAGATTTTTTGTTCTACATAAACATCCAGTGTGGCATACAAGAGTCTGTGGAACAGAAGATGGTTCCCTGCTGTGCAGGGCTGTCCTGTCTGTTATAGACTAACTAGCCCCTGTAACACCTCATCTCTGAAATAAGGATGATGGCAGCACCTACCTTCTAAGGCTATTGTAAGGATTAAATGAGTTCATTTCAATTAAGTGCTTGGAACAGAGCCTGGCACACAGCACCAAATAGGTGCTTGATTTTATTTTTATCATACTGACCCCCAACCAACAAACGTCAAAGGTGCCGTCATGTGCAACAACCAAAAACACTCCCACAGGTGTCCAAACAACCCCTAGGGGGTGACACTACCTACTACAAACTATGGCTTTAAACCCACTGGCTAACCAGAGTTTACAAGTTAGCACATTAGTCACTCATTTATTCATTCATTCATTTATTTGCCAAGCATGTGCTGAGCACTGCTTTGCTCTAGGCATCACCTTCAAGTTGCCATCAGGCTGAGTGGGGAGATAAAGATGTACACAGAGAATGACAACACAACATAAGTGTTTACCCAGCCCAGCAGCAGCATGTCATCTGTCTGAGGCCTTAGCCTCCTGCAGAGGGGTTTGGTCTGCCTCCCGGTTTGTTTTCATTTTTTATTTAGTTGCAAGCATTTGAAAATCAAAAGATTTCGCATTAAAAAAAAAAAAAACTAGACTTTCTGCTTCTCTATAAAAACCCAAAGTTTTGTAAACATTGGGCTTGCATTTGTTTACACAATCAGGAGCCCTGCATTTGCCACAGCCCCCACCTGACCTTTATTTACTTTCCCTCCCATTTAGACCCTGGAGCTTGTGGCCACTGTCACTGATCTGTCTGCTGATAGTTACGGGGACCTTGAGGAAAACTGAAAACTTCTAGGAAGGGTACACAAGTGAGTCTTAAAGGATCGGCCAGAGGCAGTTAAAGTGGGAAAGGTCATTGTGAAGGGAACAGGGTGCTCAAAGGCTGTGCTCTGAAAACAACAGCAGGCTGGAGGACCAGTGCCTGGTATGTGGAGACACATGACAGAGCACTGGGCCCACTGCAGCAGAGGGAGGCCTGGGACCAGCTGGCAGCCAGGCCAGAGCTTTGACATTCCAAGGTCTGAGACCAGCCTACTGTCTTTTTTCTGCTTGCTCAATGCTTCTCAAACTTTTATGTGCACACCAATCACCTGGGGATCTTGCTAAAATGCAGATTCTGATTTAGAGGGTCTGGGCTGGAGCTTGAGAGTCTGCATTTCAAAGAGCCCAGCAGAAATGCTCTGCTAGCCCAGTACCACACTTGGAGATTAGATCAGGGGTTTCTCATATGCAGCACTGTTTTTAAGATTGGATAGTTCCTTGTGGTGGAGGCCATCCCATACTTGCAGGATGTTTAACAGCATCCTTGGCCTCTACCCACTAGATGCTGGTAGCAGCCCCCTAATTATAACAACAAAAAAATGTCTCCAGATATTGCCACATGTGCCCTGGGGGAGGGACAAAATTGCTCTTATTTGAGAACAACTACTCTGGAGTCTAGAGGAACTCTTAAAATGTAAAAGTTTATATGCCTGTGGGCTTTGCTAGAATCTAGAGAGCCTTCAAGGCTATGAGACAGGGCAGACCTCATAATTTGTAGGGCCCCATGCAAAATAAAAATCTCTGATTCAAAGAATATGAAAAAAGTGCTGCTCAAGGTACTAGAATATAAGGTTTTTGCCTTTAGAAATATTTTATTATCTATAAAAGATAATGAGGTAATAGTGATACATGAATAACAATGTAAACTTGCAAATTATAAAAATGTATTTTTGGTGTCATATTTTATACACTGTAATATATAATATTACTTCACTAATGTTAGATCTTGATTGAGTATAAGAATCTTCTGGTTTGCTTTTCTGTAAAATCATATATTAGATCATCAAAATTTATAGGTTTAGCAACTTTATTTTCAATCAATATAATTGAAAATGATGTTAGTTGCTCTTGGCAAATGTAAGGTTGCAAATAATTTTCAATAATTTTTAGTTTTGAGAAAGTGTTTTCTGATGATACAACTGCTGCTGAAACTGTTAAGAGTGTTTTATCGGCCATGACAACAGTGGAATATGTTTCTGATAAATTATTTCAAAATCTAAATTTTAATATATTTAGAGCTGATGATTCTCATGGAACTATCTTTCTAAGCGGATTTAAATGTAAGTTCATGCAAGTCTGAATTTGATTTTAAATGTAAGTTCACAGATTGAGAAACTGAAAGCTTCATCTTTTTAATATAATTTAAAGCACTTATTTACACATTCTTTCATTGTATCTTCAACTATAAGAAAAATTAATTTTGAAATTGTCTTGCTGGTTAGTAATTGGTTTATCCAAAGTTTCATATGGTGTTCTTTTCCATTGAATGCAATGGCCTTTAAATCTAATTTATCTTTCTAAACCTGATAATATTTTCTTTGCAATTTTGCAGTTTTTAAAACGAAAGATTCTAAATGTCTTGAAGAATTCTCATAATTCCCTAATATGCTCTATTTGCAATGTCTATATATATGCTTTTATTTTGTAATAATTTACTGACAAAGTTTACTGCCCAAAAGCCAACAATTCCTGTTGAGGAGCTCAGACCCAAGAGTTATTATTTGCACAGACATTGCAAGGATGGGCTCCAGGGGTACAAGTGGACCTCCCACCAGGGCCTGAGTGCTGCCTTCTTGTAGAGCTCCTCCACTCTCCTGTGGTTGCTACTGCTGCCACCATGGTCACTGCCACCAATCTGGACCCAGATCTGGCCCAGCCACATCAGGATCTAGTGGAGTCCCAGACTATCCCTGGCATATGTGTGCATGTGAGGCCACAAAGCCCATTGCTCTGTCTTCCTTCTGCCTGCCATGCCATGTGCTGTCACCAGGTGTCTTATCTCATGTAGTCTCCATTGATCCACTGGATTTCATCTATAAAATACTTATCTATTTCAAAATTAAAATGATTAAGAATTTCAAAATGATGACAGAACAAGAGCATTAAATCAAGGCAGGGTCCTTTGGAGGATAGTACCTGTAAAACTATACAGGTGGTATACTCAGGAAGAGTGCCCCCCACTGGGAAGGTGATAGATAGTACATGAGATGGTAAAGATCTGTGGGCCTTTCAGAGGCAGCTGGAAGGCATGTGGAAACAGGAGCTGAAAGACTTCCCAGGCAAACGTGGTGTTGATTTTAGAATCTATACAGAGGCATCCCTTGCATAGCTCCGCGGGGGCAGGCTGCTCTTCATCCTGGCAGGAAAGGAATCCCTGGGAGAAAGCAGTTTCCCAGGGACTGGTGGTTCCCACAGTTACTTAGGGAGTGACCTCTAGTTTCAAGGCCCCCACCCTGTCACCTCTAACTTCCTGTACTTTCTCTGCCGCTCTCACACAGGCTCCTGTTTCTGAGCTCACTAGAGCTCTTTTTCTCCTCTTCCTTCTCTGTTCCCCCACCCGCTTTGCAAATTCATCTAGGGGTGGACCCAGATCTTCCTTGGTGGTAAGAAATACTTCCAGAGAAAGATTAATTTCAGGGGAGCTAGACAGATGAAAACTCTCCCAAAGGCCAAGAATCAACAGAAAAAAACATGACAAAAGGAAACTGGCCTCAAAATGCAAATACCTTTTGAAGACTTCAGTGAAATCCAAGCCTCCAGCCTCTGAACAGATTGCAGGGAGTGTCACCACAGCTTCTGAAGTTACTGCATAAGAACAAGATAGGGGCTTAGGCTGAGATGAGCACTGACAGCAAAGAGAATTTGCTCCCTAAAGGAACATCCCGGCCCCAGACATGCACTGGCAAGGATGACTCTGGGGCCATAGATTCTAAAATTACATGTGTGCACAAGGTCTCAGTAAAAGAATATGTTCACATTCACAACAGCCCTGTGAGGCGGAATCATTAGCCTCCTTTAAGGATGGGAAATGGGGCTCAGAAAAGTCCAGTAACTGGCTCAAAGTCACCCAGCCCGTAAATGTCAGAGCCAGGATTCAAACCACTACTGTGTTCCTGAGTCCAAATTGAAAGTTTGTTTCAGCACCATGATATAACATGTCTTTGTCCCAAAGCTGCGCTTAAGCAGATCAATGCAGCCAGTCAAGTGTATCTTTCAACACGTCTTTCAGGCCTCCTGGCCTCCTCTTTTTGGCTCTCTTTTTCCTTGCCCTGGCTCAGCTACCCAGTACTTTGAACTGGCGATGGTGAAATTTCAGACATCATAACATGCCCGTGGAGAGAGATGTCCTCCAGTTGGCATACCTTTATGATTCCTCAAATCACCTACTCCAAAAAGCGGTAAGACTGAGATGCTGGGCTTTGTGTGCAAAAACATGGTTTATGGATGAGGTGCTACATTATTTCTACTGTTTCTCAAAGCCTGACTCCTTTGCAAATTTCAGGCATTAGGTTGTTCCCATTTTCAAAATGGGGAGGCTGAGGTGTAAAGCTGAAAGAGGGAGGAATATCCACTGAGTTCTGTGTGGGTGAGGTGGCAACAACTGTTCACAGGAACATTTGTTCTGAGCCTTTTCTGAAATGACTCACTGAGATTCCAGTCCCTTGGGCACTGAGCAGGCACCCTGCCATTACTCCCCGGGGACCCTGACAGCTGACCCTGCCTTGGCCTCTACATCAGCGCAGTGTCTGTAGGTCTTTGTTCACCAACTCTGTGAGCTACCCAAATCCCAGTCTGCGCCTGCTGCCTGCCTGGCTCTCTGAATGCTGGCAATCCACAGGCAACATCTGTTCCAGAGGCTTAATCCAGCATTTGGAAAGTTTCCCTTCCAAAATCGCTGGCCTGGCACCACTCCCAGCCCCAGTCAGCAAAGAGCTCCTGAGTTTATGTGGCTTTTCCAGCAATGGCTTTGTATGGTCTAGGGGAGTGGCTTTGATCTCCACAGAGCTGGGCAGGGCTGGGGACAGAGGAAAGAGGAACAGAGATGAGAAGAAAGGAAGGCTTGCACACACTTGCTGGGGCTCTGGCCTTCCACCCAGTACCTGAAGGCTCTTTATAACCCGGAGGAGTCAACAGATGCCATTTACACATGTAAAATTCAGCTTCGATACCCTACCCTCAGGCAGAAATAGTTGTCAGTTCTAGCAACATCTTGTGGAATTGGGTGTTAAGAGAGCTGTCTATAAATGCACCTTTTCATCTAGTTATGTGGCATTTAAATATTCTGTGGTCATATTAACAGAGACACCACAATCCTGCTCTCTGGCTTCCCCAGCTTCACAGATTATTTGAAAGCATCACTCTATAATGTGTCTCAGAAGAGGATAAGACTTTTGTGACAAATTATGACATAGATATTCAAATACAACTAGTAATTTGACAGAATTCACAGCAATTTTGCAGAGAAAACCACATAATTAAGAATCCAATGACTTTCAACAAACAATTTAACTCAGGGGCCCAAGATCCCCATGGTCTCTCTGGCCTCAGAGACCTACTTGTAGTAGGTCCTCCAGACCCCTTACTGCCACCCTGTCCCCCAAGAGTCCTTCTACCCTTTTCCAGTGAGTCTCTCTGCAGCCTTTCTAAAAGCACTGAGTGTTCACTTTAGGAAACTCTCCTAGGATCTCCCCCAACCATGCACTGTCCTGTAGCCTACCTCAGGTTCAGCCCTCTAGCCCTCCAGATGTCCAGTCCACCCCAAAGCCCCCCAGGGCCAAGGCTCTCAGCAACCCACCACCCCATCCCATTCCGACTCTTATAGACTGGCTCTCTCAGGACCTGTTGGGTTCAGTAATAGGATTAGGCGAAAGCCCTTCACCACTGACTGGTCCTTTTCTGCACATCCTCCAGGGGACCAAGGCCTCTCCTGGCTCTTATACCCACACACTGGAGGCTTAATCACTCTCTCCCTGAACTGGCATCATTGGTTGGAAAACTGAGCACCAACAAGACTCCTGAGTGCTTCTTTCCTATGGCAAGGACTGAAGTGCTAATGGAAGCTGAGGGGTTGCCAGCTCACTCTTTCCTGCTGGGCATGTCTTTAACATCATTGGAACAGCTCATGAGTACCATATCTCTTTTTGTGTGCTCTTGGACTTTTATGACACTTACAAGTCTTCAGGCAATTTACTGGGCTGTTGCTTGAATTGGTATTACCTTTAACAGAGATGTAAGTGCTGTGGCTTAAACATACTCAAGATAACCGCCATAACTCTAGCCAGCACATCCACGTTCAGGCAGTAAGAAGAAGAAAAAGGGGTGCTTTCCTGGAAGCCCCGCCCGAGCACTTTCAATTACATCTTACTGGCCACTCTTATTTGCAAGGAAGGCTAGGAAGTAGAATATTTTAGCTGAACACATTTCTAGTCTCCATAAAATAAATCATGGTTCTTCTGTATTAAGTAAGATGGCAAGGATGGATACTGGGTAAGCAATTAGCAATCTCTGCCCTACTGCTTTTTATAGCTTATATATTTTTTGTCTTTTAGGCTACATGTGTTTCAGAAGTCAGAATTCCTTGGAGTTTATAAAAGTTCTGTGGAGCTTATACTGCATTTTATAACACATCCCCATTGGGTTCTGGGACAGCACTATGTAACCCACACATTCACTTTTCTGTAATGAAATATTTAAACAGTCGCATTAAGTGCAATAAGTAAAACTATAAATGACTTCACATTAATTCAGGTCAGATTTCATCACCTAACCAGTTTTTATGCCAAACTTAGGGGGGGAAAAATCTCAGTTTTTAGAACTTCTGGTATTTCACAGTTATGAATAAAGAGTTGTGACCCTGTGTCCTTATTTTATGTAGGAAGAAAGCAAGGCTCTTCTTCCTGGAAGAAGTAACTCACTCAGGGTCACAGAGCAGTAAGTGGTGGAGCCAAAGTTGCAATATGGGTCTTCTGACTTCAAAACAATTGCAAAGAAAAAGAGGCCTGTGAGAGTCCAACTTTCTGTGACAATTCCCAGAGTCACACTGAAACAACGCAGAAGTGCCTGCTTAGATAGAGGTCGGCTGCAGGGAGGTATTTAAAGCAAAGTCGTATAAATACATTTTAAGTGTGCACAGATCAGCTTGATTTGTAAAGAAACCATATGTATATGGTTTCCAAACAGTTCAAATGACTAGAGTAATTTCTTATATAGTCCAAAGAGCCTACTCGTTACCATTATTTATATAAAATAATACTTTATATTACACGTACATGGTTTAAAATTTAAAATCTACCAGAGCAAGAAGTGAAGCCAGTATCCCACCAATTCTTCCCAGAGACAACTGCAATGACAGTTTTTGTGCTTTTCAGAGGTAACGCCTAACTTAGAAATTACCAAATGTTATCAGTGGTTGCCTCTAGATAATGGGATTAAAAGTGATTTCTTTTCCTTCTTTACATTTTTTTCCTACTTTAGGAAATGTTTGTACATATTCAGTTTATCAGCAGAAAAAAAAAAAAAAGAAGAAATCTAGAAATTTGACTTTTTAAAACTCCTTCCCATTGATCTCAGATTTTTCTGGGCACATGTTTCATGCCTCCCTAAATTTTCTCTACTTGAGAAAATGGTTTTTCTGACCTATCCTGCTCACCACCCTGGCATGACAGTTCTCCAGGAGGGCAATCTCATTTGTCTGCTGAAGTTTTAAAGTGCAGTGTTCAGAGCATGGGTGGATCTCCAGGTGGGGGTCTGACCTGCTCAGAGAAGAGAGGGTCATCCCCTACTCCACCCAGATGGCACTTTTATTAGAGCAACTCAGAGTTATGTTAACTCTACCCGATCAACTGCAACTCCAGCTTCTCCCACCCAAGGCCCGTTTAGGCAAGCCCAGGATGGTCTGTGTTTAGGCAGTTGCTGTGGTGAGCCCAAGTACAAGACTTTACATTTATTCCAATGAAGTTCTTGAAACTCAGTCTAGAATCACAGCTCATTTAGAACCCATTAAAGTCCAGCACTCTGTTTCTCAAAGGTGCCAAACCTACTTCTGTGTAAGGGCCTTCCCCCAGGTCCTCTCTACTGTGGCTCCTTTTTGCACAGATATCACTTACTCAGAAACGCCTTCCCTGACCATTTAGTCTAAAATGATCCTACCCTATTATCTCACTTTATTTTTTATAGCACTCCTGTGAAGTTGTCTTTTTCATTTATTTTCTTCTCTGTTTCCATTCTCTTCACAAAGTATATCCAGGATCTTGCCTTTGATGGCCAGCACTGCCATGATCTGCCAGCCCAGACAAGGAAAGGAAATGAAAGCAACCTGGCTCTGCTCTGGGTGAGCCTTCCTTTCTTTCTGAGACTCACAGACCATCTATTGGCTGACCTTACCCAGGGCTGACGTCAAGTTCACTTTTTGCCCCGGGCTGGGTCCTGTTGCCCAGCAAGGGAACACCTGCATGCCTTCCTTGTCCCCTGGGCTGCCCTCTGGCCCTGGCCTCTGGCTGTGCCAAAGCAGGAAGGACAGGCTCTGGGTGTTGCTGGGTTGCTCTGGTGGGGGGAAGCTAATGGGTCCAGTGATATAGTGATATTGCCCTGTGAGGCAGAAGACTGTACTCAAGTTAGAGTCAACGATCATATGTAATTCTCCAAAACATGGCCAAGAAAGTACCTGAGAGTCTCAGTATTTGGAATCTGTTCACTAAAGACAGTTCCTCTGTACACATCCTTGAGGAGAAGGCAGGTGCTCTTTGAAAGAGACACATTTCTCAGCCTCCTTGGTGAGAAGGAGACTGTTACCTGTAGACAGTTGAGAAGAGGGCCAGAATGGGTGGGCTAGGAGCTTTGGGAGGTAAGGCATAGGTAGATCTTTGGGACAGGGAGCTCTACGTAGGGTAACCACATGGGCTATCCTGCAAGTTGATGGGGAAAGAAGATAAGCCAAGTTGAAAGGTTGGAAGGGTTCTCTTCTCCCCGTGCACTGGCTAACTCCCATTTGTCCTTTGTATCTTGGCTTCGATGTCACTTCCTTAGGGAAGCCCTCTGACCCCCCAGACTAGGTTAGATCCCCATTATTCCCTCTCATAGCTCACACTTTTTATTCATATCCCGTATCCCTTGTTGCAATGTGCACCTGTCTATCTTTCCACTCCACCCACAAACACCACAGGCTCTGTGAGGGCAGTGGCCAAGTCTCTCTGTTCACCATCCAGCCCCAGCACCTGGCCCCATGCCTGCACACAGAAAGCACTAAATAATATGGAGTGTCAAACAAATGAATAAATGAATGGAAGAAACTACAAATAGAACTGGGAGAACACCGTGCAGGGGCCCTGCTGCCCCTCTCATTTTACCTTGGACAGTCTGGCCTACCTTGTCAAAATCAGAGGGCATGGGTGTGCCGGGAGGCTGCTGTTCCATTTCCTGTGCCTGGCAGGGGAAGCTGGTGTTTCCCAAAGATCCATGTTGTCATTGTTCCAGCTGTGTGATGAATAACAGCCATTCTTCCCCAAAGATGAAGTCATTTTCCTGGACTCGACATAAAACCCATAGGAAAGGAAACGAGCATCTATTGCACACCTACCATGTGCCAAGCCATTGGGTCTCTTATTTGATTCTCACAACATCTCTGCAAAGCAAACAATTTCTATCTTCACAGATAATGTAACTGAGGCTCAGAAATGTTAAATAATTTGTAACGTTCATTTAAAAGAAAAACACAACAGAGCAGAAGTTTGGACATGCATGTGTGTGGTCACAAAGCCCACAACAAACTCTGGAGGAGGAGGGTGTCATGGTGAGCCACACTCAGTCTTTAGTACTGCTGGGAGTACCCATGGCTGCTGATTAAAGACCAGAGGCAGGAATGGGGAGAGCTTCCCACAAAACGAAGAAAGAGGAGAAGCAGTATGAATGGCTAAATGGAACCAAATGTACTTCCACTTATTCCTCAAACCTTTATTGAGTATCTGTCAGACACAGGGGCCGAGGACAAAACATCACAGAATATAGGTCCACTTCTCACAGAGGTCACTACCTAGTGGGTGAACTGAATAAGAAAATCAGGACTTATAATTCAGTAAGACTTACATTATTAGATCATTTATTCTTTTTTTATTTTTATTTTTGAAGCTCCCTATAATAAAATGTTTTAAAACATATATTGCAGCTCCATCCCAAGGCAATGCTAGGGTATGGTGAAAGCACAGTGGAGAGTCCCCCAACCCTGAATGAGGGGCCAATGAGGGTAGTCTTCACTAAGGAGATGATATCTGAGCTGGGTTTTGCTGGATGAGAAAGAGTTAGTGAGGCCAAGTAGTACGGAACAAGTATTACCAGCAAATGGCACACACAGAGACAAACACATGAAACAGCAAAGGCCTACTTATAAGGACTGTAGGTACAAGTCAATTCCTACAGCCAAAATGAGAAAGAAAATTTCTTCAAGTTCCCTTGTGAAATTGTCCTTCAGATACATTGGGCACTCCTCTGGGTTTTAGGGAATTGGTTTGGTGTTTTCAGACCTGGTTTCTGACTTAAGAGCGGTAGTACCAAGTAGATGCACGGAGGAGGGGCGCCACCTGGAGGTGAGAATGTGGAATGAGTCTTAAACTCCCTTCTCAAGATTTACCTTAAGCAAACAAAATAATCCTGCCTTCTACCCAGCTCTATCAAAGAGCAGGAGCGTCAGGGAAATCCTCTGATTTCCAGGAACAAAAGGTAAAATAAGTAGAGAGCATTGTTTCCAAATGGAGTGGAGGAACTGAAATCCACGTTAGAGACATGATCTACAGGAAATCAACCAAAAAGAAAGCTTGGATTTGCTTGTCATTTTCAAATTTAATAATGATAATAGCGACCTGCCATTTTTTGAGTGCATACTGTGTGCCAGGTACATGGGTGCACTATGCTATGTGCCGAACATATTGTATCTCAGCAACAACCTCATAAGGGAGATATCACTGTATGGTCATTGTATAGGGAACAAATGGAAGTTCTGAGAGGTTGAGTAACTCTCAGGATCCCAGAGCCAGAATATGGACATGCTAGGATATGAAACCCAGGTTTGTGAACTCAGAAGCTCATGCTTTCAGCTGTTGGGTTAGACATCTGATGGATACAGCCATTAAACAGGTCCAACGAGGAACTCATCATCTTTGCTCAAAATTTATTCCTCTTCCTCCACTATTCCCCATCTCAGCAAATGGTACTACCCCCCACCACCATATCCAGATGTCCAAGCCAGAAACCTAAGAGTTTTGATCCCACACCTAATCCCTCACTAATTTTGTGGATTCTCTCATAAATATCTGTAACATTTTTCTATTCTCTCTGTCCTCACTGGAGCCCATGATGATAGGGCTCCATCAGTCTAACCCCAGTGCATGGCACACAATAGGCACTCAAGACTTGAATGACTGAAGATAGCCAGGAATCATAATTTCCATGTCATCAATGTTATGGGCTGAATTGTGGCCCCTAAAAAGTCACACATTGTAGTCCTAACCCCCTGAGCCTCAGAATGTGATTGGAGATAGGGTATTTACAGAGATAATTAAGTTAAAGTAAGGTTGTTAGGGTGGACCCTAAATATCCATAAATGGATATGGCTACTGACCTTATGAGAGATCAGCACACAGAAAATACAGAGGAATGATCATGTTAGGACACAGCAAGAAGGTGGCCATCTGCAAGTCAGAGAGAGACCATGGAATTAACCAAATCTGCTGATACCCTGGTCTTGAACTTCTAGCCTCCAGAACTGTGAGACAATAAATTTCTGTTATTTAAACCACTCAGTCTTTGGTATTTTGTTATGGCAGCCCTAGCAGGCAAATACAATCAAGAAAAAAAATTAGACTCAGAAAGGTTGAAGGACTTATCCAACATTGGATAGTAATTACTAATTAGAAGTAATTAGTAATGCACTAATTAGTAATGCATTAATCACATTCTGCCTTGTGATTGATTTAACTCTTTTATTATTTAACTTCTTAAATGTTTGGGTATTGTTACTTCAACAAGCATGCAGGGTAAGGACCCTGTCTTTCCCCTCTCAGTATTCCCAGACTTACTAGATAAGGTTGATGCTTTTTAACAATAAGTTTTCAATGCATACTGTGTTGTTCTTATGTGATTGACTGACACATTTGATAGGGTAAAAGGAGCCTGATGAGTGATTCCTGATCTTCAAGAAAAACATGCAAAAAAAGGGGCCACCATCTCCAATAATGGAAAATGACTTATCTCTAAATCTACAAATATGAACATCAGGATGACTGGTCTAAGACATTATGGAGAGCAATGTGCACAATGTTTGAAGTTAGCATTATCAACTTAAAAACCGCGCGTGCTGGCTGATAGCAGGGGAAGAGGCCTCTGGAAAACAGGAGCTGTAACTTCAGAGTAGCCCCTCTGAAAATAGAAGGGGCCTAAAGCACTGAGCAGGCAGGTGGCTTCATGTCAGAGGCAGATGACTGAGTAAGAGAAACAGAGAGACTGGAAACAAGTCTGGCTCCTGAGCAACAGCCTAGCGATGTCTCACAGACAAATGCCTGTGGGACAGCAGCCCCAGTGCATGGTCATACTCAGGCCTGAAGACACTTCTCCAGTATCATACAAAAATGGAATGAAGTGTCCTTCCAGAAGTGAGAGAAAACTCCCATTAGATTCATGGTAAGATTTCCCCTAAATCTCTTTGCTGATGCATCTCCATGGTTTAGCGCAGGTTGGTCTCTCTCATCCCACAGGACAATTCTCAATGATCATCACCTGCTTAAGATTATCTAACTCCGAAGATTATTCAAAATGGCTTAATGGCTCCAAATATTTGACAAGGCCAACTTTATGGTACATACAGTGAGCTAACTAGCCCTAATTAGACCCCAGTTCTTCTTGTTAATGCATTCAGCAGGAGGGCCTACTGTGTATCAGGCTCTAAGTAGTTGTGAGCATAAACAGAGACCTATCCTCCAGTAACTTACAAGGCCCTGCCATCTAACACACTGAGCTGGTGGTCTTTGGGTGATGATTTTTTTCCTTCCTTTTTCTGCATTTTCTAATTTCCTACTATGATAAACATATTACTTCAATAAAGTAAAAAACAAATATTACTTTTAAACAAATATTACCCTTTACCAGCTGATTTATGCCTGAAATTGCTTCTTAAGGCTTTAGTCTCAAAAATTGGGAATGGTTACACTTAACACTGTGTATTACCCTGGGTCAAATCAAGAGACAGAAATCACAGAGAAGCAGCTTAATATAAAGAGTTATTAAGCAGCTTAATATAAAGAGGTATTAAGCTATGAACAAAGAGTAAATATAAAGCTATAAAGAGAACTCTCAAGAATTCTCTAAGGCTGAGGAAGATTAATCAAGGAAGGACAACTTCAAAGGGGAGCTTCCTACACAAAGCTGGGGTTCACACTTCATCAGAGAAGCAGAGAAGTTCGTCTGGGGCGGAGCTGCTCCACAGTTGCCATGTAAGCAGGAACAATCTTCAAGGGTGGACTGAGGCTGGCGAGGAGTCAGGGCACCGCGCTGTGAGCCCAAAACTAGGAACAGGAAGGCTCGAGAAGGTGCTCACCAGGCTTTAGCCTGAGCTTTGAGGTCACCAAGAGACTACTCTGGACACACAGCTGGAACAGAATACCACAGGACGTTCCCCCACACCAGCACCACTCATTCTGCAGCAGCAAGAAGAAAAAGCAAAAAGCACAGCGCACAGGAATCAAGAAGAAAAGCGACTTCCTCCTACAACGTCTCTCCAGCTCCCTCTACTGGACAACCTTAGCCTCGTTTTCACTGTCGAGTAGAAAATGCATACAGTCCATTCAGAGCTGGCTAGTAAATTTGTAGGTGCAAGGCAGTAAATTGCTAACTGGCACATGCTGTTATCAGTCATTAGAACAGGTACGGGTAATATTTTTCTGTAAAGAGCCTGACAGTAAATGCCTTAAGCTTTTGGGTTCATACAGTCTCTATCAAAACTATTCAATTCTGCCACTGTTGCATGAAAAGCAGTATAGACAATATGTAAACAAGTAAGCATGGCTTTGTTCCGATAAAACTTGATTTACAAAGAAAAAAGTGGATTTGACCCACAGTTCGTAGTTTACCAACTCCCGATTTAGAACTTTAGAGTGAATAATCACTTTTCTGTGAATAGGATTATATCGAGAAGGAGAAAGAATACAAGAGCACAGAGCTGAGGTGGTAGCTGATTAAAAGGAATTTACACAGAGTTAAGACTGTCTATGGTATGGGTTTTTCTGTCCAAATTAGGTGAGTTCTATAAACTGAATGCTTGTGTTTGCTCCCTATTCATGTGTTAAAACCCTAACCCCCAATGTGATGGTCTTTGGAGATGGGGCCTCTGGGAGGTGATTAGGTCATGAGGATGGAGTCCTCATGATGGGTTAGTGCCTTTATAAGAAAAGACAGGTGAGAACTTTCTCTCTCTGCTCTGCTCTCCTCCATGTGAGGATACAAGATGGCCATCTGCAAACCAGAAGGTGAGTCCTCACCAGACATCAGATCTGCCAGCACTTTGATCGTGAACTTCCCAGCCTTGAGAACTGTGAGAAATAAACTGTTGTTTAAGCCGCCCAGGGCACTGTAATTTGTTATAGCAACCCAAACTAACAGTGATTGAACAGGGTACTTAATAAATGATTATCTCTAAAGGTCTGTGCAAGGCAAAACAACTGAGTATATTGTGCAGTCTTCTTCTGAGGAAGTTGAGGCTCAGAGGGACTAAGAAACTTACCTCAAATCATATGGCCTGACTGAGCTGGCATCTGAACAATTAGTCTGTTTAACTCTTAAGCCCACCTTCCTCACCACCTTGTTCACTACTCCACTCACAAGGGGCAGGTGGGTGTTCCCAAACTGGGCTGCTTTCTTGATTGGGTACCATAATAAAGTTGGATTTAACCCCCTTGATCTTTGGTGTTAAAAGATCCAAGGCTGGGACTCCAAATCTGAAGGAAATCAATACTTAACCTATGTGAAACCCATCTCCTGAAAAGTTCAAGGCACTTATAGATGAGAGGTGAGAGATATCTGACCATTTAATAGTACCCCATTGATTGCCAAGTCGGTTCTGATGAATTGGCTGACTAGGCCAGTGTCCTCTCTTTCCATAACCTTCCCAAATAATCACCCCTTAATCAAGGGTGGAACATTTGCTGGACTTCTTTCCTTGTCAGTTTACAATTCATTATTTTATTTTTTTATGCCTACAGCACCTGGTCTTCCTAGATGGTCTCCCATCCAAGTACTAATTAGGCCCAACCCTGCTTAGCTTCTGAGATCAGATGGGATCGGGCTTATTCAGGGTAGCATGGCTGTAGACTATCACTGCTTATTAACAATGCATTGGTCTAGATATTTTGCATATGGTCTTTCCAGTTCTAGCAACAACTCTGGAAGGTAGCTATTACTGTCCCTATTTAATGACAAAGATAACAGTCATATAAAAGATATTATTAAGCTGTGAGTTAGGCATTTTAATGGGATTCTATCTAAAGAGAGGAAAACTGAGATTTGGAGAGGTTGACTTGTCCCCCCACCACTCATGTCCACCTAAACTTGCTTCTCTCTAGATAAGTTTGCTACGGAAATATAATGCATGGGATGCACTTCAAGGTCAGACAGAGCCAGGTCCAAATTCCAGCCTCACCCCTTACCAGCCATCTGATCAATTACTCCTTTTCTCTGAGAGTTCTTCTCAGTGTTCCTGTATGTCTTGCAAAGGCTTCTATTCTAAACTATTTTTCACGGATACTTGTATAGCAAACATTCCTGGGAGAGACAGAGTCTCCCACAGGTCAGAGGGAAGATTTGTTTCCTGTCTAGGATGATAAAAATAATGCCTCCTTCTGGGGAAAAGGTTGAACAGGTTTGCTAGTAGCCCCCTTTAAAAGATTATACTAACCTTAGGGTCATTCAGCTATGACACACATATGTGTGGTATCTATCTGAGCCCACCTGTCCACTGCTCTCTGTGACTTGGGTAGCCAACAGAAACATTAATCTCATGCTGCCTGTTGTACCAGAAAAAAACAGAGTCCTTTGTTTCTGACCCAGGAGTCTCATGTCTTCTGCCAACGTCTATGACCCTGTGGAAGACTAGCCAGCATTAAAGTAGGATAAAATCTCAAATTCTTCAGTCTTTAACACTTTTATCCAAATGTTAAAAGAGTCAGTAACTCTCACTTTCTCACCTCCCATTGCACCTCAGCTTCTTGTGGTTTGGCTTCAGTGGACAGTACAATACTACAGATGTTTTTGCTGATGTCACCAGAGATCCTCTCACCAATTTCAGTGGGTATTTGACTCCAGGCAAAAACATTTCTGGACCTGTGCAGCCTGAGCAGTTGGAGCACACCTTCCTTCTGAAGTGCTCTACTGTTGGCTTCCACAAGACCACAATTTCTTGCCTGTCTTTATTGGTCGCTTTCATGGACTCCTTGTCCCTTAGCAGCCCCATCAATGCCCTGCCCAACTCCTTTTTGCTTCACCTGCCCTCTCTGGGTAATCTCACTCAGGTTGTTGGTTTCAGGAACCTCAAATATGGTGACAGTGCCCTAAACTCTAGTTCTAGTCCAGACCTCTGACACAGCTTACCCAGCCACCCACTAAACAGTAACACCTCAAACTCAAATTCCTCCAAAGAGGAACCCATTCTTCCCTGGCCCTCCGCACCACCTAATCCTCCCTCCTGGAGCCACACTCTCGAAGTGTGGTACATCCAGATGCTCCTAGAGGTTATCTTTGATCCCTCACTGTTTTTCATACCCCCAGAGCCAAGCTATATATGAGTATTGTTTCCTTTACTCTTTATTTCAGGAATTTGTACCCCAACCTCCCACCACACCTACTGTTGTTCCCCTTCAGGTCCCAATCCTTCCTGTCTTTTGGGTGACTCTAGTGTCCAGCTAACTAGTCTCCCTGCCTCTGTTTGGCCCTCCTAAAGCTCTTACCCCTTTAAACTATAAACTAAATCATGTCATTTCCCTAAGTCTTTTCCTGTTTCTCACTGCCTGACAGTGTCAAGATTATTAATACCATGGTTCACCACGCTTGCTAAGGTTATGTCTCACCCACCTTCCCTCAAGTACTCTTCCCATCTGTCTCCTATGGCCACTATCACTCAAACTGGAAAACGAGGGTAGGGAGGAGGTGTCTCAAAGTAATACATATTAAATGGCATTGTTTTGTTTGTTTGTTTTTTGTTTGTTTGTTTTGGCACTAACGGGTTTTAATTTGTATTATCTGGAACCAGGAAATCCTAAAATGTTTTATTAAACACTAGTCACACATCTTCTACTTTCTCTAAACTGACCTGAATGTTATTAGTTTTTCTTAAAACTAACATAATTTGGATTAGGAGCCATATTTCTACCCAATTATTCACTATCGAGTTTGTTTGCTTCTCAGGGTCCCCTTGAAAAACAACCAAGCTACTCCTTCATTCAACTCAGTTAAGGTGCCGTAAAAAATACATTTTAGATTTATATGTTTCATACATAAAATATGTATACATTAAAAAAAACCATAAAACATCTTCACCTTCTATGCAAACAAACCAACGCCCATGAGTGTCCACCAGGAGGCGCCAGGGGTGTCGAAGGACTTTGCGGTACCTTCACGGTTGGAGAGGCACCGAAGGATGCAGCAGCGACGGAACCCGGCTTCCTTTTTTAAGAATCAGTGAGAGGGAAGGGAGCAGAGCTGTGTTATTTTAGGGAAATCTTGTCGCACTCCCCCTATCGCGTGTAGGTAGCGTCTGGGGCGTGTGCGGGCCCCATGGAGAGACGCTGGCGGTGGCTGCAGTGGCAGCTGGGGCTCCTAACGCGGCGGCAGCCGGCAGTAACCCGACCCCGCCGGCGCGGGGACTGAAGAGGCGCAGGGGAGAGCGGCAAGCTGCGAACAAAAGCCCTCGGCGCGGGGCCTGTGCCCGGGAGGACGCGCGGTAAGTGAATCCGCCGGGGAGCGGCCGGCACTGGCGCGTCCGGGGTATCCCAGGAGTCCACCTCGCTGGGACACCATTGGGGGACTCGGAGGGCATCTGAGGGCAGGTGTTAGGGTGGAGGGTGCCTTAGCACACCAGACTTGGAGGGGGTCGAGTGCATCTGGGAGGATCCAGGCGCCTTTTCCATCCCTGACAAACACAGGAGTCCGGGGGTGGTGGGGCGGGCGGGGGGCGGTAAGGGTGAGCAGCGGAGGCGGGCACAGCGCATAGCAATCCCTACCAAAGAGGCAGGAGCAAGATCCAGCAGCCCTCCGGGAGAGGCCTTTGGGGACAGAGGCATTTCTCCCAGTCCATCAACCCCTGGCCCGTGCTTGCATCGCCTTTGGCAAGGAGAAATCAACCATAACTTCTTCCCTAGGCAAACGGGGTCCTCGCAGCAATGCACTTTAGGGATGAGCAGGCCTCTTCCTTTTTTTGTTCCTGCAAAACTGAATCCCTGGTTGCCCGCCTAAGCTATAAACAAATACGCTAATCCCCCGGGGAATCCTCCAGCGCCTCCCTGGCCAGCTACTGCGCTGCTCCTCGATCTTTTCATTTTAATTTCAAGCAGGAAGGAGATAAATCTAGCGGGCCAGACGCCCTGTAGAGCTTGGCCACTGCCTCTGCCGCCCGCTCCGGGGCTCAGGGAGATTGAGGCTGCACCAGTACCGGCCCACCCCCGCCTGGGTTTTATGATTTACGTTCCACCTGGGCCTCTGAGCCTAATCTCAAAGCGGATTAAGTAGGGAGGGAGTGGATGTGAATGGGGCTGTGGAGAAAAGCTCTCAAATGTATCCCACGATGTCCCTCCCTTGTCATCGCAGACTCCACAAAAGGACAGGGCTTAGCCATGGTGGACCCCGTACCTGAAGAAGAGAAGGCAGCTGCTGAGCCTGGAGGCTCAGGAGGAAACGGAGCCGCAGCGTCCGCGCCCCCTGATGCCCAGGGCGCCCAGCAGCCCGCAGCCTCTTCTACCTCGGCGTCAGTGCCCGTGCCCCGCAAGGCTGAAGTCCCGTGCGCCGCAGAAGGCGGGCGGCGCGAGCAGTCCCCGCTGCTGCACCTCGACCTGTTCAACTTCGACTGTCCGGAGGCCGAGGGCAGCCGCTACGTGCTAACCAGCCCCCGCTCGCTCGAGGCCTGCGCCCGCTGCGCTGTCAAACCAGTGGAGCTGCTGCCACGGGCCCTGACCGACCTGGTGCGCGAGGCCCCGGGCCGCTCCATGAGAGTGGCCACCGGCTTGTATGAGGCGTACGAAGCAGAGCGGCGCGCCAAACTGCAGCAGTGCCGGGCCGAGCGTGAGCGCATCGTGCGCGAAGAGAAGCGGCGCCTCTTCACACCGTTGGGCTCGGCGGCCGCCGCAGGCTTGGGCCCCAGCACGGGCAGCAGCAGCAGCTGCAGCAGCGCCAGCCTCCCGGCCTCGCCCGCGCCGCGTGCGGCCCGCAAGGCCTCCTCCAGTCCGTCCCCGGCCCGGACCCAGCCTCCGCCTGCGGCCTCGCGGGCGGGTCGGAAGAGCCACTCCTTAGATTCTCTGTCCCGCCGGCGTGAGGGTGCCCTCAGCTCCGAGTCCGGCGCGTCGTCGTCGTCCTACAGCGGGGAGAGCCTGAGGGAGCTGCGCTGGACGCCTCGGGCCTCGGCCAGGAACAGCTGCCCCGCGGGGTCTTTGTCCTCTGCCCCCAACCCTCTGGGCCGCCCGTCCGCCCTGGTCCTGGTGCCGCTCACGGCCCGCAGCTTCAGCCTCGGCGACTTGAGTCATTCGCCGCAGACGGCTCAGCACGTGGAGCGCATCGTGCGTCAAGTGCGCGCGGAGCGGGGCCTGCGCGGAGTGCCGGAGCGCGACCGCAAGATCGCGGCGCTGATGCTGGCACGGCACCAGGAGGAGCGCCTGTTGCTGGAGCAGCGCGCGGCGGCCCACGGCCAGTGGGAGCAGCAGCGCGTGCGCGACGAACAGCGGCGGGAGCGCGAGGAACGCGAGAAACAGCGCGCCCTGGAGCAGGGCCGCCGGGCCTGGGCCGCGCAGGTGGAGGAGCGGCGCGGCCGCCGGGGCCGCGAAGAGCGAGAGGCGGCGCGGCGGCGGCGGCAGCAGTGCGAGCTCAGCGAGGAGCGGCGGCGGGAGCTGGCCGAGCGCCAGGGCCTACTCCGGCGGGAACGGACGGAGCGCGTGGCTCGGGAGGACCGACTGCGCAAGCTGCAGCAGGAGCAGAACTTGAAGCAGCGGGAGGAGGGCCTGCAGGAAGGGCGCGAGCGGGCGGAGCAGGTCCGCAGGGAGCGCGCCCAGCGTGCGGCCCACACCAAGCTGCGGCAGGAGGGCCAGCTGCAGCGAGAAAAGCGGGAGCTGAGCCGCGCTGAGCAGGCGCGCCACCAGGCGCTCTTGCAAGGCCGCGTTCGGCAGGAGAAGGAGGAACGTGAGGGCCTGCGAAGCTCCTTGGAGGCCAGCTTGGTCCGCGCGCAGGAGAACTACGAACATTTGGTGGAACAGCGCACCCGGGAGCTGCGACAGCGGGCCCGGAGGGAGGAGCTGCAGGGCCGGCGGGCTAAGGAGGCGGCCGAGCGCAAAGAGCGCGAGCATCAGGCGCACCTGGAGGCGCTGGCCCGGGCTGGAGAGCGGCGGCTGCAGCACGCGGCACAGGCTGCGGAGGAGGCGGTGCAACAGAAGGCGCGGCGCGTGGGCCAGAGCCGGTTGGAGAAGGAGCGGGCTCAGCGCGCGAACAAAGAGAAAGTGGAGAGGGACGAAGACTGCCGCCGGCGGGAGCTTCTCCAAGCCATTGGGCGCAAGCTGGAGCGCAGCGAACAGCTGTCACGAGAGCGACGTAGTGCACTGGAGAGCGCCCGCTCCACGGCCAGGGCCTCCTTCCACGTGCGCGATAAGGTGCGCCAGGAGACCAACACGCGCTCCTTCGACCGCATGGTGCGGGAGGCCCAGCTGCACGCCAGCCTGGACCGCAAATGACCGCTGCCCTGCGCTGGCCAGACTGCCGCGGTCAGCTCCACGGGCCCTCCCATGGCCACTTTGGCCAGACTGTGAGAGTCCCCATTCGGGGCATAGCACCTTGACCTCGCCAGGCTTCTGACCCAGAATGAGGCAATGAGAGGACCAACATGTGAAACCTGCCAGTCTGCCACCTTTATTTTTAATAACTGATTTCGTATGGAAATAATATAGCACAATCTTAGACCACATCCACTCTTGGTGGCTCCTGCAGCGGCCCTTGCCAAGTTTACCTGCATGTCTTTTGGGTTGGACTAGAAAAGAGCCAAGGAGAAAGGGGCTGGGTCGGGAGTGGAGGAAGGTTCCCCTCCTGCCCCAAGAGAGAATGCAAGGGTGACTGCCACCTTCTGCAGCAGTCACCCCGGGCACCTTTCACATATTGGTGTCTGAGACAACTGCAGTTGCCGGCGGCTGAAGAGGCATTTCCCTGGTCCACTTCCATCTTTTAAAATATGGCAAGTTGCACAAAGCTCTGAGGCCTCGGAAAAGCACAGCTCTTCAAAGGTGTTAGGCCACTTCTAAGTGACCCAAAAAAGCTATTGATTTTTGTATGCTTGACTTTTAATCTGCCATGAGCAAATTCTGGTCTAATCCCGATAGTTTTTTCATAGAGTCCCTTAGGTTTTCTAGTTAGACAATCGTCTGGGAATAATGATCAATTTATGTTTTTTTTTCCCTCCTATTCTCCCAAGTGACACAAGAAATTGGTTTGTTTGATAATGTTATTTAGCTTTAGGGGAAGCCCCCCAGCCCCTAGCAGCTTTCCATCAGATTAAGAGTTTTTGCAGGGTAGTTTCAAAGGAAGTGGTGTCTGATGCCCACCTCCCAGTGTAGAGCCCACTCCTCATAGACAGCAGCCATGCCTTAAGAAGCAGAGCTACCTTATGTGCCTGCCCAGGCCAATCCTGCCTAAATCTCCAGCCCTGAATGTAGTAGTCCCAAGAGTGGGCCCCAGGGAGTTTGGAGTGTAGGATTCCCTCTGTGAAGGAATCATCACAATGGCTCTGAGGGCAATTGACTGTGGTAGCTGATGAGCTGGAATTGCCTCTTTGCTGTTGAGAGTTGTGCTCACAATTGGTGGCAATGTATCTTCTCCTCCCTTCCCCCATGTGAGGAAAAGGATAATCTGTCCCTTAAGACCCTCTCATCTGTGACTGAAAGTATTTAATCAGTTTCTCTGTGCCTCACCTTCCCATTAGCCAGATGGGGCCATCAGTATTCTCCTGGTACCTCAAGGTCTCCCGGATCCAAAGCACCACCTCAGTATTATTTGTTAATTTTCTTTGTGCCTTTTTGACCTGGAGTTGGGAGTCAGGAGGGCTGCTGTTGGCTTAGGTTGTTTCTGGGAATATGGATTCCTAGTGTTGGAAGGAGCAATGCATCATCTACAGATGATTGTTTAGCTTCTGGGGAAACATACTTGTAAGACCAGGCCAATCCCTGGTCCAGAAAGTCCTGTTCAGTTGTCTTCAGGCAACTTTACCCCCTAGAGTGCTTCCCTTCCATGAAGCTGAAGTCAGCCCCAAGCCGTATCCACCCACTGACTCTGCCTTCATCAGGGAAGGTGGGAAATAGAACATTACTTTTTACATTAAATCAGCATCAGGAAGTAAAAGTTACCAAAAAATCAGGGTAGAGAACTACTATATTAGACATATTTCATGTATATTCTGCTGGACAGAATTGTTCCTAAAATGTCTGGTATTAAACACATTTGCGTGTTTGCACACACATGCACACACACTATCCTCACCCTTCCCCCATCACATGCCACCAGGTACAGGAGTATTGTGTAGAAGGAAGCAGTACTTAGGTGTTATACTTCAAATGTTGTGAAACCAGGAAAGGAACTCTGCCAAGGTTTATTTCCTGAGTGGGTGAATTTTTCTGTCAAATTTTCTTCTTGTCAATAACCAGGTTGTCAATGAGCTGTAATAATTGGCCTTTTCTGTGAGTCAGGGTCATTTAACTAAAATGTTAATGTGATACTGGTTCTTACCTTGTGGTTCCTGATTTGCTAGAGGGCTTTTGAAACTTTAATAGTTCTTCGTAAAACTACTTACTTCCAAAGTAAGTGCATTCATATGGGAACGACACAATCTGGTTTTTTGGATAAGGCAAAAGTACATAGGAAAAGTACATAGGGGATCTCACCCAGCCCTTTATTCAGTTTGTTTTATGACTCACTGGGTGACTTTGGGTAGATCACCTCTCGTGCCTTGGTTTCATGGCCAAGGGGATCATGATATCTGCCCTCCCTCTCACACAAAAACTGTGAGGGAGGTGTCAGCATGAAAGTGGTATTCTCCATGCTATGACTTTGGAACTGCAGGTGCAGCTGCTATAAAAGAGAGGATCATGTGACTCTACTATACCTCGGGAGTGTAACATACTGTCATAACTTAGTGCAGAAAGGAATGATCTCAAAAAGCACATTGTAGATCATAGTACCACATGTAATACAAAGACTCAGGCATGAATGTCACCAGATGAGAGGTTTGCACTCAGAGAAAAAGCGCTGTGTGAAGGAAAAATCTTTTGGATTCTTAAAAGCAAAACAAAACTATGTAGCTAAGTAGAATTCAGACAAACACAGAAGCTAAACTTAATAAAGGATGATTTTTCCAAATTTCACACTGTCCTCTAGAATATAGACCCATTTCTATATTCTAAGATAAGTGGTCATGTTGCTCTTTCAGGAAAAGCAATTTCCATAATCCCTTGTTGGCCCCTTTTTATATTATCTTTGGAAATGATGCAGGAAAAGTGTTTCTTATTCTGAAATGTAACAAGAGAAAATTGGAGAAGAAGGGGTGGCAGGGATGATGGTGGAAAATGGCTTGCTTCTGATGTGAACATTCTAATAAGTGCCCAGAATTTGCCTCAGAGCACTGTGCTGGAAATTTTTACCATCCAGGAAACTGCAGCCTTGAAGTAGCCCCAGACCTTCACATTTACCCTCTTGGAACATTCCTTGCTCAGAGAATGTAAAGTGTGGTGAGGAGGAATGGGAATGGTTGGGAGAAGCTTTAGTTTGGTTCATTACCAAGGAGACAAGCTGGACAAAGCCATTTCAGTTGGAATCATCAGTGAAGCTAGCCCAGTGTCCTGCTCAGGCAATGACTAAAGCTTACACCACATCTGGACAGGAAGATGGAAGTTTCCTTTCAGAAGCACATAGACTGTGAGTCTTCGATGGGAGCAGAAGCAGGATTTGCCAAAGGTGAAGAGTTTGTGAGCTGAAAGGCATATGAGAATGCAACTTGTATCCAGGCCATTCTGTAATGCCTACCACTTATTCTCCCTCCTTTAAAAAGGCCAATGGGTGACTGACTCTACATAGGAGCTGTATCTTGTTTACCATTAATTCCCCTGGTTAACACCTCACATAGGTTAAGCACATAAAGACTGAGTGAAGAGAGGGATAGTCCATGGATGAATGACAGATAAATGAATGGTCACCAGAAGAACTCTGCATAAAATGTATTGCATGGGCAGGCCTCCATTTATTCAACAAATTCGTATTGAGCACCTGCTATGTGCCAGGCATTGCTTTGGATGCTGAAGAGACAAAGTCTCTGATCATTGACCCTGGGGATCATTTATGGTACAATGTCATGAGTAGACCCCTGTATTTCCCCATTGGGCTTAACTACCTTCCCACCCTGATATCCATCTGCAGGAATATGGTCCTTCAAGCACTAATTTCAAGCCCTTCAGTTTCCTGGGGACACGCCGTCCAGCAACCAACTATCATCTAATCATTGTTCTCTTTCCCTCAGAGGAGCCTTGATTAATCAGGTTAAATTCATAAGGTCGTTTCCTTAATCAGCTGTAAATTACAATAAAAGAGAGAGAAAGCAATGACCTTCAAGGGCATTGATCTGTGTTGCCTTTAGCAGAGGCTGCATAAATAATGATCTTGGACCAAGAGAACTGAGCCTCAGGCCATGCAGAGTCCCAGATGATTGAAACAGAACCAGCTCCTTCTTTTGACTGTTCTTGCTGAGACAAGAAACTCAGCATTTTAGAAATATTTTCAGTTGTAATGTCCCAACAAAAAGAGGCTTCCGATCAATGCTAAATCGATGAGAAAGTTTAATGAACCATTCTATCCCACTGCTTAAGACTTCCAGGTGATTGAGGTGACAATAGGTTGTTGTGTAGACTTGCCTTTTTTCTACCAATGACGGCATCTCCACCCTGCATGTCCCAAACAACATTTGACAGAGGAACATAAGGAACGTGGCACTTCTTGACCCAGGCACTTCCAGTGGATAACTCCTAGTTCTAGAAATGTTGTTTAGGCCTTATACGTGACACATGATTTTGGGAATCTGATGCAGCGCCAGCAGGATTACGCCTGATCGATCATATACTTTGGTTACGTGACTCTTTACAGAAGAACCTGTTGTCTACTCACATATGTGCTTTGTCTCACGGAACTCTGATATGCTCTTTATATGCTCCTCCTCCAAGCCCCGGGCATCCCCACACGCCCCCAGCCCTTCATATTGTCCCTGGTGCTGCTTGGGCTTCACATAGGTCAGTGCCGGGACAGAAGGTGGAGTTAGTAGCAGACTTGGGTTATAGAGGAGGAGAGTGGTTTCATTCTGAAGAACACTGGTAATCATTACAATATTGCCGCTTCCCAATTCATCAAATACGGCCATGTTCCACGTGAGCACAAAAACCTAGTCCAAAGTGATTTTTAAATTAGCTGCCATTTTGGAATATTCATGCCCTTCTTCCTCTCTGCTAGTACAGTATCGATGGCATGTTTTTGTGTCAGACACTTGTACAATTCACAGGGCTGTCAGAAAGGTGACCTATATCTATTGTATTTGAGTGTGCACATGCATGTGTACACACACATGCACATACACACACTCCTACAGATGCCAGCATCAGTGTTCTGGCAGAAGCAGGGAGCCTGGGAACCTATAGCCATCTTATTCTTACAGGGAAAGATAAGTTCTGGGAAAGTTTAGCTGCCCCTTGGTGGTGGTCCGCTGATTCCACCTACCACCAGCTCCAAGATCACTTCAGGCTCCGGCCTGTGAGCATGGTGTCCATATTTCCCGAATCTATCATTGAGCACGTGGGGGACAAGGCTTTTCATGCTGCCACTACGCTTCTCCTTCCTTCTGCTTACTGTGAGCAACTGACTGGGAAATGGAAGATAGGTACCAAAATGTTGACATTCAGAATATCTCAGTGTGACGGAATGATATCCACAAAGTTCTGAAAACCCAGTCCATGTGGTTACCATACATTTAAAGCCAAGTATTTGGCAAAGGAGCAAGTGTCTTGACTTATTTAAACTAACTACTGTTCCACAGGCCCCTCTTGTCATCTGTAAAATAGGAACAATAAATCTTACTTGGTAGGGAGTTGTTAAATGAGCGAATGCTTGGAAAGCACAGTCACTGGCAAATAGCACTCATTTTGTGGATGCACTCATTTTCTAAACTTGGGAAGGTAATGAAGGAATAGGTAAGTTGAACTATAGCCAGGTGGTCCTGGTGAATGCCAGCCTAGGATGGCAGCCCTTTGCAATTGTCTGTATCCCTTGTTATGTGGTGATCCCCAGCCATTCCCAAAGAAGGGCCTCTGGCATAGTGGGTCCCCAGGAACGTGCAGTAGTCTACGGCTGGGGGGAGGGGAAGGGAGTACCTTGTTTACCAAATGTTTGGCAATAAAACTGACATCTGATGATAATTTTTGAAATTTTATTTTAAGACTTCCTAAATGATGCCAAAATGACAGAATGTTTTTAAAATTTGTATATCTTTCTTGGGGAAAAGAGGGTGAGTTTCTCTCTGGGTGAGACCCACGTTCTCTGGTAGCATCTTTAGCAGAACCAAGTAGGAGAGGTTCAGGAGAACCACTGTTCAGGGGCGTTCCGGTACTGTAGGATGTGGCACCTGGCAAGGATTCTGGGATGTGCACCATCTGCTGTGGCCACATGGGAATGAGAAAGAGGTTCTTAGACAAACCCAACCTGGGAAAGTGCTGAGGGGCTCGCTCTAGAAACAAACACTGGAGTACGGAGGAGAGACGTAGGTGTGTAGTAGCATTGCTTCATCTTCAACAAATGACTTTCTCTGGGAAGGCTCAAAAAAAGCCCCAGCCTCCTTTCCTGTCTCTCCTGGTTCTGAAGATAGCTGCATGGAGGTTAGCTGCAGGACTGAGTTTATAGAAGTTCATTCTCCACTTTAGTTGTATTAATGTACAGAGGTGCTGAATAGGCCAACTGGCTTTTGCTATCTCTCACCATGCATCTGGAAGTGAGGACAAAGAATGGAGCAAGCTGCCAGGAGCTCTCCTGCTTTGTCACCTTTCAGCTGCCCTTGGGTACCCTATAGGGAGGCCCCAGTAGACCTTGGAGGCCTCCTGATCCCTCATCAAAAGAGTAGACAGACTGTACCTTCTAGAAACACCTTCCTGCTTATTTGAAGAGAACTAGCAGGGTGAGCCAAGGGGAACATATAGCCAAGGGGAACAATTTGCAATGCTGGAATTGCAGGGTTAATGGTAGCTAATGCATGCTAAGCCCTTACACGGTGCAGCTGTCTTAAGCATTGAATCTTCACAAGATCTCTATGAGACAGGTACATTATTATTTCTATTTTACAGATGAGAAGATTGAGGTGCCAAGTTTAAGTGACTTGCCCAAGGTCACACAGCTAGTGTTGGGAGGAACTGAGCTTAGAATCCCATTAGTCTGGCTGAACGGCAAATGCTTATAACCAGTATGTGTGGCCCAGCCAAAAGCTCTGGTCTTACATTTTATAGTCTGCTTCTGTTGCCATAGGTAGATTGAGAATTCTGCCTGGGCTCCCACTTCCTGCACCTACTAAAAGAAGTGAAAACAAATGACAGGAAGGGAGGGTAGTGAATTTCCCTGGGAAAGGAAAGAACTGATTTATGAAGGCTTATTAAAATAAGTAAAAGCATCATTATGTTCAAGAAAGGAGAAAATGCAGTGAGTGCATAGAAATAAAAGAAGAAAATAAAATGAGAGAGGCTGAGGAATACTAGGATGAAACTATAGACAGAAAAATTCAGGCAGGATATATATCTTGTGAGTCCATTTGAGCATGGCTAAATAAATCAATGCCTCAGCAGAGAAATGAGAGGCCCCTCACTGCAGCCATCTAAGGCAGCTGAAGCAAGATCCAGGGAGGACAAAGGAGAGAGCAGGTGCCTCAGAAACTGATAGCTGCTATTTAGGTCCCTACTCAAAATATGTTCACAGTCTGTAGGTATCAGATCTACATACATAAGGGTTGGCAAAGCAAGTCTAAGGGACTTTCCAAAAGTCACCAAAACTTCTAGCAAAAAGAAGGCACAAGTAACAAAAACATAGTTTCTTGTGCTTATGGTTAAACCATCTAATGAATTCTTGAAATTCATTAGAAGGTACTTTTGAGATATCTCTTCTTTCTGTGGGCACTAGAACAGATCTAGTTGCTACCTCAAATAGCAGAAGTGTACAAAGCTCAAGGAAAGACAGTCTGTTCTCTAACTTTGAAGGTGATTGGTAAGCAGGTACGTCATTTAGAAGGTTAAAGTCAAAATGTACACAGAGCAGATTAGAATGATTTAGATTGTATTTATCAGGCAAGAGGAAATCTGTTACTGATTTTCTTTAAAGTTATCATCTAATCCTGAAGTAAGATGCCAGATTGGCCTGAAGCTTCCAATTAGGCTGAATGATATGAAATTGTTGATGTTCAACTGTTTTTTGACCTACAAAGCAGCAGATGATGGGGTAACGGGTGCCCTAAATGAGCTGTCTGAAGCCCTTGCAGGAACTGGGGGGTAGGGGTAAGAGGGAGATGCCCAGATGGCTGGGGCATCCAAGTCTCATGTGGAAAGAGATGTCCCTGAAGGAGCTGGGATAGACAGGTCAAGGGCAGCCTGATGGAGTACACAGACAAAGGGCAGCTTTTCTGCCTGTATGAGGCATAAATTTATGTCAGTGCATCTAAGTGGAAGCTCACTCAGTCTCCCTCCACAGAGTGGGCTACATGGCAGTTCATTTTCCTAGAATCTGCTAACTTTTCTGCAAAGGCTGTGGCCTTCTGTCTGATGCACGCTCAGAGGAGTCCTGCAGGAAGCAAGCTGATCAGCATACTGCTGCTGGCCTGTCCAGAATACCAAACAGCAGTGCAAGCTCCTGTCTCTCTACAGCAGCCTGCTACCCCGACGCCAGACTCCGCCCTTCAAGAGCCCTTTCTCTCCCTCCATTGTGGCTTCTCTACAAATCCACTTGTTTCCAGGTGGTAGAAATATGCCCACAATCTCACAGTATGTTTCTAAAACCTTCTCCATGACAACACAGGGCCATAAACAAGCTGCCAGCTCAGAGCCAGTTAGAGAATGGCCCTGGAGGCAGACAGCATAGAGACAGCACAGGCAGCTGGGGATGTCAAAATTCTGCCATAGCAGTAAGGCAGTCCTAGGGTAACACACCCCAAATTCTGGGGAAGCAGTGAGCACATGTCTACAGATGCCCAACAATGAACATTCATAAACCTTGACTTTAGCAGGGAAGCCAAAGAGTCTAGGGCAGCTTGGACTTCCTTTCTTCCTGAAAGATCTTTTGCATCTGAACAAGAGAGAAAGCATTAGGATCCAGCAAATAAAGACCTGATTTGTTCAATGGTCTGCTCGTGCTTTGTGATGGACAATTTCTTTGTAAATCTCAAGTGTCATCCAGTTAATGTGTCTCACAGATGTCGTCTCCCCCCACTGGCCTGTATCACTCCCAGCTCCAGCTGATCTCACGGTGGCCAGTGCCTAAGAACAGTATCTCTGCTACACTCTACCCCCCATCCCTTGCTAATATTTAATGACAACATTAACCTTGGGTCAGAATGTTGGGCACAACAGAGATGGCTGCTCGAGACCCAGCATTCACAGAGAAGATTCCTAGGAGACAGCTTGTTGTTGGGAGTGTGTGTGTGGGTGGCGGGGGGCTGGATTGGGGGTGGGGGGTGGGGTTCATCAAGAAAAATTTTAAACAAGTGAGAAAACCAAAGGAGTAAGGTAGGAACATGTCTGTGAGTTGGAAACAGGAGTGAAGACAGGAGCCAAACCAGATGGCGCCAATTCTCCTTCCCAACTTTGCCCTTCGGTTTAATTTATTTATGACTAAACCAGAAGCAGGGCTTCCAGACCTGCGGGCAGCCTTTATTGGGTGCTTCCCCTGTCTTGGTCATACTGCACCCCTCCACAACCTTCACCTCACCTGTTAAAGCAGAGCCTATTCAATGGTTTGATGGTTCAATGGTTCAGTTTCAAAACAGAGGGTACTGAAGGTTCTAAACTCCAGCCTAGGATCAGAAGGACGTACTCATTGGCATTGAGGTCAGACCATTTGCCACCAGTCAGACTATCAAGCAAACCCAAACTCGGGGAACTGAAGCCAGCTATCCTTATCCTCCTGGAAGCTTCAAGTGGGGCCAAGGCTCCTTCCATCTCTGTTCCCCTCCTCCCTTCTGATGGAGTCCATGCTGAGCTCCTGTTCTGACCTCGACACCAGCTTTTGTGGCAGAGTTGGGGAGTGGACATCTCCTTTGGATTGCTCCCCATGGCCACTTATTCTCCACACAAATAAGTAAGTTGACAAGGGGATGCCTCAGGCATGTCAGCTTTGGCTCAGGGGTGGTTCATGGCTGCGGCTACTTTATGTCATAGAGCGTTATTTTCATCTCGTAAAGTGCAGGACCAGGTACATAATTTGCAGCCCCAGTGCAAAATGAAAATGCATGGCCTCTCATTAAAAGTCATTAACGATTTCAAGACAGCTATAGCAGAGCATCAAACTGAGCATGAGACCCGTCTAAGTGCAGGGCCCGTGTGCCCACACAAATCGCACACCCAAAAAGCCTGCTCTGACGAATCGTTGCACCTGGTAGAAAAGGCTATAGCCAAACACTAGGTGATAAAACTTATGTGATTTTTAACTTTTAGAGTATTTAGGGCTTTCAAAGCTGAAAAATCAGACTTGTATTAGACAAAAGAAAGAAATTTAGACACCCTATCCTGTACTTCTTTATCTAATTCTCCTTTAGATCCTTCCCTGCACATGAGTATAAGGGTTGGGGATTGTTTTTCTAGGACCATCAGACGTGGGTGACAGGACACAGCCTTTCCTAAAGTGGGAGAACCTGGTTTCTATCCATTTCATTGAGAATCAGCCCTCTTGCAAAAATTATGTTGTGGTTAAAACTGTAGAGTCAGACACACCTGGCCTTTGGGTCACCTTGGGCAACTTATATAATTTCTCTGAATTTCAGTTTCCTCATTAGTAAAGTGGGGATAATAATGGTACCTCCTTCATAGGTTGCTGTGAAGACTAAATGAAAGAAAGCAAACTGAGGGAATAGCACGGTGCCTGGCACCTAATATGTGCTCAATTGATAGCTTTTATTATTAACCTCATTGTTATTTTTTCCCCTTTAATTTTCCCCACTCCCACCCCTGACCTATGGATGTTGCCGTTTCCCTTTAAGAACTGGATCTCTGAAGGCAGAGTGTCTTCTCCCACACGCTTGCAGCATGTGCCCCGGGGGCCTGGCGCACTGTGTGTAAAGCAGAAGTGCTAACCACTATACTATGGAGCCACTCCCTCTTTGCTATTTTTTTTTAAGTAGGTTGTTTCAAAAGTGGAGCTCAGTTGAAACAGAGGTAGCCATGAGCTGAATGATTTCTCTTAATTTCACTCTCATAGAGAAAATGCTAGAAGGAATTCAGAGAGCCTGGCTGGAGGTCTCCATGTTCAACCCAAATCACAGACTCTAACAATACATTAGAGTGGAATCACTGACCCTCTACTAACCTCTTGACGTGCCCCCCAACCAAAGCTGAATAAAGGCAGTTCTCATCCCAATTCTCAGACAAAATTAAGTTAAAGCATAAAAGTGTCTTAATTTTAAATTTCCCCCAGTGCTGTTTATCTTAAGACCTTGGTACATGCTTCTGGTTATCTATCCTAGAATTCATAAAACAGCTACCACTTAATACCAGCATCTACTGAGTATTGTAGAGTTTATGACTACAAAGGTTCATGACTTCCACATCCCTTGTCACCTGAAGACATGTAAGTAAGGTGAACGTGAATGCTGAAACAGTGATCTTGCATCACCATTAACTAATGTGAACCATGAGGGGTGAGCAGAGGGTATTAGTGGCTCCAGAGGATGCCTTGCTTGATGGTATATTTGAGGGTGGCCTCCTGTCCCACCCAACTCCCACCATGCTCCACTAGGGAGGAAAGCTGAGCATGGCCCATCAGAGTCTGTGCCTGGGGAAGCTCAGCCCTTTATATCCCTCCACAAATGTGTGGGATTCTGATTTGAGCACCAGGGACAGTTAAACCACCATAATCTCCTTGTCACAATAGAGGACATGCCTGAGACAACTGTGGGGCTGAATGTCCTTCTCTGATGTGGTGAGCTTCTCAAAAGCTTCAGTCTCATTTTTCTTAGGCTAAAGGATATAGCCACCTGCTCTGGGGCAAACTCAACCCCTGCAGACCTACTTACACCCCAAGCTAAGGGTCACTAGACCCACCAAACCCTCAGGAGAGCTGACGGGGTTTCTGAGCCTCCTGGGCAGATGCATCGCAACTGTGTGTGTTTGGAGGTCGATTTGGAAGTGTGGATGATGCTGTGCATCTGGTCCCCAAACCCAAGGCTGATGGGTAGGAAGGCAGGCCGACTGTGCTCTTCTCAACCTTCAGGCCTCAATGAGAGCCACCGTCTACACAAAGAGCCCCAAAGAAGAGTCTGGCAAAAGAGAAGGAAGCACTAATAAAAAGCAGCAGCATCAAACTGCTGCCAAGGCCAATGATCTCGGGAAGTGTCTTCAAGGAAATGCTGGCCGGGGGCCAGAGCCCTAGCTTTCAGAGTCGGCTGCCAAAGCTTTGGTCCATTGGATGGTGAAGAGTTCCCTCTACACAGTGACCAGAGAAATCTCCCAGGCTGCCCCATCTCAGATTCATAAACAGACCTTCGTGGCTGTAAACAAATGAAAAACAAATTATTAAGGGATTTGCACACTTTTCCAATTAAATTTGATGTATGGATTCCTCCACACACACACCCTTTACGAAGAAACTCTATTTTGCCCAGGTGTTCAAGGCAAAAATAATCTAGTGAGGATAATTCCTGCTACACTTCACAGACCTAATCAAAACACTACCGGGTCTCATATTAGGGTGGAGCTCTCACAACAGCAGGGTCATATGGAAATATAATCCCACAGACTAGGGTCTGGCATGAGGCTGTGCTTTGGCCATAGTCAACAAGCTCCCTTGGAGCATTTCTTTGGTGGCCTGGCCTGGCAAACTAGACATGAAAGAAAGCCTTGGATGTGTTTGGAAGAAGGGAGAGAAGATTGGGAAGTGTTCAGTTTTTGCTTGGTTTTAAGCAGGTAGAGTACTTAAGATCCCTTTAAGCAAGAACCACAGTGATGGTAAGTGTGTGGTACCACCACTGATTTTTTTCAACATTTACTAAGTGCCTACAGTATTCCAAATCCTGAGAAAAGAAAGCAGGTGAGATTGTGGTCCCTGCCTCAGGGCTCTCCCAGTCTGGTGTGGGTTATGGATGAGCCAACAATTTTGTAAAACCCTGTGACATGTGCTCCAGTGAGGCTGTGAGTGAAAGCTCACAGGCAGTGCTGGTCCTGGGAGGGTCAGAGACAGCTTCATAGGGAAAAGTGACATCTAAAATGAGGGCTGATGGATGAGCAAAAGGCTGAGAAGATGCTTATTTTTCTCCTGCATACTAGTCCATAGGTAGCCAGGTGGTCCAGGTTGGGTAGATGGCCCCAGGGCACAAGGCTATCCAGGGTCTAGCTTCCTTCTATCTAACCTTGCCTTTTTCTAGGATGTTTTCCTCATTTGCATGATCAAAGCTAACCCACTAGCACCACTTCCATGTTCCAAGAAAAAATAGGACATGGAAGGTCAGCAATTTCCTCTTGAAGAAGTTGCATACATTACTTTTGCTTCCATCTCACCAGCCAGAACTTAATCAGATGGCTATTCTTGGCTGCCAGGGAGGTGGGAGAAAATAGGTTCTGGCCAAGTAGCTGTGTGTCAAGCTAAAACCACTGGTGGACAACTAGAAGTCTCTGTCACAGCAGGGAGAGAATAGTCTATGAAATAGCATATACCATAGTCAAAAGCAAGAGGCAAAAGAGAATACAATGGACTTAGGGTGGAATGCTATGCACTATACCAAATACCTTATCTACATTAGTTCATTTATACCTCATAATCCTATAAATAAGAGATATTACCATTTTTATTTTACAGAGAAAGAAAGTGAAGTTCAGAGAGGTTACCTGATTTTTCCAAGGTCACACAGCTGTATGGTGAAGCTAAGATATTAATTTAAGTCCACTCAGCTACAGATCTGGTCTCTCCATGAGGCTACACTTTCTCTCTGTAAAGCCACCTAGAAGGCAGGAGAGGCTATGGGACCTTCCAAGAGTCACTGGCAGAATGGTGCCAACAGTGGGGTACTGCAGGGAGTAAATTTAGACTACGAGGCAGGGACAGGATTGGCAACAGTTGGCAGGTGAATCCAAGAAGCAATATCTGATAAAGCCAACCATTTTTAAGTCTAAGAGAATCAAAATTCGGATTTTACTTTGAGACTAAATTATCCCTAGTAGTTGAATTATAGAATACGAGACACTCAGATGTGAGGATGATCTTGACCCCCAAACCGATCTACATGATGGCTTTGAATGACCATTCATAGACATCTAGTCCCACCCCACCCAAAGAACAAGCCCCTCCCACAGCATGCCTGATAGTTGCTCATCAATGCCAACTTGAACACTTTCAAGGCTGGGGGTTCACTACTTCCAGCCAATGTCTCTGTCAGAAGTCTCCAGGTACCCTGGTCTCCTTCTGAATGGTCCGACTGAAGGAGAGATGAATTCCACATAGGTATAAAGGTTGGGTGAAGCTCAGCTATCTGCTGGTGTGTTTAACCCAACAATCCACAGAATGAAGAGTTCAGGGAGACCAGAGTGTCATCCACCCAAAGCAAAGGCTGTGTGAATTGCTGCACAGAGAATTTTTCTTCATTTTTCTTGGCCTAGGGCCTCATGAAATGGAGCCCCCAAAGTGTCTGATTTCTGATAGCATTTCCAACCTCCATGAATGTTAGGTATGTTCATTAATCCTTTCACCCGTAGCCTCACAACCACAACCTTGAAGAAAAATCACTCTGAAGTTTGCAGTGGATTTGGCCTATGAATAATTCAGCATGGCTCACAACCCAGGGGAAGTATTAAGTTTCTGATGCTCCGTATCCTACAGAAGACAGTAGATAGCATGCCGCAGGGATGCATCTTCTTAGATTTGAGTGAATAGATGGGAGAATAGAGGGAGGGAAAGATAAAAGGAATGAGGACAGTGAAGGAGGGAGAGAAGGGGGAAGGAAAGTTAGATATAGAACAATTTTCTCAGGACTTTAGGTCACTCTGGGTAACAGGTTCTGGGGGAAGAGCTATGGTCAGATAGTGGGAGCTGCCTTGGGCGACAGGCCACCTTGCCTCCCAGGGAAGCTGCAGGAGAGTGACAAATGAGTGTGGAGCTTGTCTGCTATGCAACCGGGAACCAAAGTAGGAGCTGTGAAGCCACATAAGAACCCAGAATCTGTGTACAAAGCTCCTTCCAGAATTCCCAAGCCGGCGGGACCATCCCCCCATCTTGGCTTGGCATTGTCTCAAGACTAGAAGAGGTAGAAGGAAAAGAGATGGGAACTTGAGTCCAAAGGATGGGTTCCAGCCCCAGGTCTACCTTCCTTGGCAGTAAGACCTCGGGGCAGGTCACTAGTGTGTGCTGCGAGCAGGGTAAGGACTGTATAATGGTGTCTTGCCAGGGAACCTGTATCTTCCAACCCTATCCTATCACAGGACACAAATGCAAACTCTGTTTCTGGTGAACTAGGCTGACCCGGTAAGGGACTCCTTCAATGTAGGCTGAGGGTTCACTTTAATGAGCCGATTTTTCTCTTCTCCTAAATTTAAAAACAACTTAACACTCCTATAATAAGGAAATGTGAGTCACAGGAAAAACACACCAAGGTAAAGTGAGCAAGTATTTCTGTCCAGGATCTAAGCAGAGCAGGTCCAATCCACACACCTCACACTCACTCCAGGAGAAGAGTCACGGGCATGGAGAAGAACCCAAGAAAGCCCACTTCCTCATTACAGAGACCTAGAGCATTACCTCCTTCCCCAGGTACTCATCATTCCCAGCATCATCCTATTCTTTAGAGATGAGAGAGGAGGGTGAGAAGAACCAGGCAGAGTGGAATTTCAAGCTTCCATTGAAGCCAGCACTTTCTGATCTCTGTTTCTTCATCTTTAAAATGAAAACTGTAAAAGCATCAGTGCTTTCTTTATGGGATGTCTGGGGGCGTGTGTGTGAGCTGAAGCAATAGAGGTAAACACATGCTATTAACAGCAAGGAGCTTCACGGTATTGGTTATCATTATTGGAACCAGCAGTTCCTGATTCAGTAACCCCTCACTGGACTAGAGACGGATAGTTGAGCATATTCTGGCTGCAGCAGGCTCTCTTGAAGGGCACACAATGGATGAAATACAGTCCCTGCCTCAAGCTACCTAAATACTTATTGGGAACAAAATATATGCCTATGTCACACTGAAGAATAAAACACAGTAGTAGACAATCTCGAACAGTCTCACCACTGCAGATGGGTGGTTGTCGAGGTTAGCATACTTGCTTTAGAGGAGTTCCCCGGCCTCTACCAATCAGGTGTCTAGCACCCTCCATACTCTGATAGAGTTGCCACGACTCCTAGCCCAGTTCTTGACTCTGCAGTTCCAATAACTCTTTCAGAAGCTTATCCCACCCCCCTGGGAAAGAGGTTCACATCAGCCAGTCCCTAGTCCAAATGTCAATGCTCTCTTTACAATGGAAAAGCACCCCTTCATTTGCACAGGGCACACATCCTTCTGAGATGGCCTAAATCTACTCGAGAGACACTGTGAGAGACCAGAAGGCTTCTCTGTAAAAAGAATGAAACCAGAGATACTGGTCAGCCTCACGGAGCATGACCTCCATCACAATGGCATGGTGATTGCCTCCAGTGCCCGTCTCATTCAGTCTCTTTTCTCTGGGTGTCTTGGGAACCCTGAGTCCTCACTTAGATGGGAGCAGTCACTTTCCTGACAGTCCTTTGCCTCTCCTTATTCTATCCTCTATTAACCATTCTTCCAAGAAAAATACACAGCAAGTTAGATCACAGTTTATCTGGTGTTGTTCACACATTGGACATCAGCCTCTTTAATAAAACTTCTCTCAAGAAAAATCTCCGAGAACCACCCCACCTCACCCAGGCATCCAGGGAGCAGCAGTTCCTTCTGTGATTGGCTGATCTGTGGTCAGTGTCCTAAAGGACCAACTCCATCTTTCAGAGGAGACTCCATGCCCTCAAACCGAGGAAGTTACCAGCAAACAATACCTTAGGCCCTGAGTCTCAACATTTTAAGACTCAGCCCATCCACAAAGATTCAGTCAAGCTTTAGTATTCTCTGTAGTCTGAATGACAGAAATGCTGGATGATGATGATTATCATGTTAAATCATATTTGAATATTAAACATATTTCCAAACTCTGCTCTTGCCTAGTCCAGATGCTGACACCACCTACTTCCCCTCCAGAAGAACCTGCCCTTCACTCTCACTTTGTCACGAATCACCATTTGAGGGTCACCTCTTCAAATGGATCTTCTTGCTTATAGGAGTGTCATGCTCTTTGTTAATATTGCCAACCTTTTTGTAGGTATAGGGGGGTGGGGAGAGGCAGAGTTTCTAAGGAAATAATTACCACAAAATTTAATAGTGAAAGAGTGATTCTTTTTTTCTTATTCTGTTTTCAAATTCTGAGAGTGGAGCTGGGGTGAGGGGTTGCACCTCACTAAATATAGGAAGATCTGTTCAGCTATAGGACAAAAGATAAGGACCCTTTGCAGGGAACTGAAGGGCATCTGGTGCCCCCTGGTTGGACCACAGGGTCCACTGAAGAGAGAGAGAAGTGCTGCAAGGACCTGGTGGCCTCTCCTGAGCTCCACGCAGTCTACACAAAGAGCCCAGATTCCTCCAGGGGACCCTTTGCTGCATTTTTCCTCACAAGGCGGATGAGAGTCTGGAATCTCAAACTAGTGGTGTCCCTTTCCTGCAGCACTAGAGGACTGATGCAGCATTTCTGGGGGTTTCCTCATTATTAATTATCCTTTGAAATCCCCAAGGCTTTGTCTCTGCTTAACCTTCCTGCGATGGCAGAGCTAGCACCAGCCCTTCCTTGCAACCTCAGGGAGGGAAACCAAACTCAACCCCACACCTCTCTACTCAAAGTGAGACAGACCCAAAGAGCTGGGCTTTGTTTTTCTTTGGCTTTTATCAAGAGAGAACTGATCTACAGGCAAATATCATTCAGAATATTCTAGCCTCACTCTTTTCCTTAAGACCCTCCCATCAGGCTGTTGCCATGACAACTGTCGCTGACCGAGCCTTTGGGAAGCTGCTGGAGCTCAGGGAGGATGTCCTACTGCTCCTCAATATTGCTCACTCCATGATGCAAACAGCCCATGCGCACGCCCACATGCACACACATATACACTCCTCTGCATTCCTACTCTGCATGTATTCTTCCCAACACCCTCGTGCTGGTGGATTGCCTGGGCAATTACTCTCCACACTCTCCCCACCCACAACAGTGTTCAGCCGAGTAGTGGGCATATGACCTGAGCTGCAGGACTGATTCCTTCCTTGGGGTGAATACAGGGAATCTCAAGATCTGAGGTATCAAGCTGGGGTTGCCAGTGGCCATGTCCTCTCTAGATGTTTGCAGTGGGAGAGAGCAAGGTTGACACACAAAGAGAAGCAAAGAGAAGCAGAGAGAAAGCCAACATCCCAGTGGCAGGGTCCTGGTTCCTGTAGCTAATACTTTGACTCAGTGTTTCTCCCGGCCTGGTAAAGCCAACGTGTTCCGCCATCACAACCAGAAGTGTCCTGATGGGCCCTCCCTCTTTCCAAGTGTATTCTTCTCAGTTACCACTCATTTGCTTCTTTGGCTGAAGAAATCCCTTCTCCTCTCTCTGCCATAATTTGTATAGATCTAAATGGGGAGAATTCATTTTGTTCCCAACCTCTCTTCACTCTAGGAGCAAGAGGAGACGGGAAGGCTTAAAAAGCCCAAAACTCAGGAATATGTCACAAGATTCAGGGAATGACAGAAATAGTTCATGTGAAGAGAAGTAGAGAGACAGCAAGAAACCAGCCCATGAAGCTGGTCAGAGGAGGGGAGACAAAGCTGTGTGCTGTGGCACCTGGCAGATGGGCTCCTCCTGTCACTTTCAGCCACTGCCAGGCTGCCGCTAACGAAAAACGTATTCAGTTGCCACCTGGGGTGAGAGGGCAGCCACAGCCCCCCCAAGCCCAGCATTCTCCCTTTCCTGAGGATTTCTCATTGATAGGCCTTAACCCTGCTTACAGGCTCTCCCCTGAGTACCAAACAGAACCAGCTCCACTGTGTCAGTGAGTGTGTGCACACGTGCGTGCATGCGTGTGTGTGTGTGTGTGTGTGTGTGTGTGTGTGTGTGTGTGTCTGGAAAGGAGAGGAAAAGGCTTTCAAACAAATGGCTTAGAAATATCAAATCAGGTGTAGTGAGTGTGGCAAGACCACCTGATTCACTCGAGGACAGTTCACGGGGTCCATCCTAAGTGCAGATGCTATGTTCTCAGCATTGACATGTAGTGTTTCTATAAAGCTTTATAATTCACAGAGGTCTTCCCTAACTTCAGCTCTCTGGATCCTCTCAACAACCTGTGAGGTAGTAAGGGCCAATATTACAGTTGCATTTACAGCTGAGGAATGTACATTTATGACTGAGGAATTGTGGCAAATGTTGAGATGCCCAGAAATGTTAAATAATTTTCCCAGGTCACACAACTCATAATTGGTGAAACCTGAACTCCTCCATGAGACTTCTGATTGCATCTCCATGGCTGCTCTGGTCTGTATCCTATAGGCTGATACCCTACATTCTCTGTCTTGCTCAGACACAACGGAGCAAGTAAACCCGCTCTTTCCAGCTCCCTGAGCAGACAGAGTGGCAGAATCGGCAGTGCTCAGTGATGGGCCTTATATACCCTGCTGAAAAATCCCGTCTGCCCAAAAACATCTCAAGTAGAGACTCGTGCTTTAGGATGAGCACCACAGGTGTCATTAACTATTGAAACTTGGTTACCCATGGTGCTAATCTGAGTCACAAACATCCTCCTATTCGATGATGTGTCTGATATGCAGGACAGCATCCCCAGAGAGACAGTGGCAGGACTGGCAGGTTGGTGCATTTGTTTTCTTTTCTTTGAGGAGATTCTGGGCAGCTGGGATTCTCCTTCAACTCCTCAGTGCTGCTTATGGTGTGCATCACAGACCGTGGCAGCATCAATATTTACCTTTATCCCTGGGCGCTCAGCCAGAATACATTTCCTAGACTCCCCTGCAGGGAACTGTGGCCATGTGACTGAGTTTCAGCCAATTAAATGAGAACAGAGGTGCTCCGGGCCACTTTCAGGCACAGTGAAAGGAGGACATTCATATGGATGGCTGGAGACTACAACCCCAGGGCAACCTTAGAAGCCTCAATGGATAACAAAAAAGTGTCTGTCATATTGGCCCCTGAATGGTATCTAAAGGACCCTCTCCATAGTCAATTTGCACAAACAACTGGGGTTTTGACTCTTGTTCACTGTTGTATTCCCAGCACCAGAACAGCGTTTGTCACAGAGTATACATCATCCAATTTAAGACATCACTGAGTATGAGGCACACCATTATTTTATGTACCACTAAGAAGATTAAAATGCTGCCACTATGTTCTCGCTCAGAATTTTTATTTTACACTTATCGAAGGAGCTTTTTTAGACTTGGTTAGTCACAGATTTTCATCATAAAGCACTCTTTTCCATTATAAAATGAAAAATAGAAGTGAAATAACTGGGCTAAGATATTTTTTAAACTTCTCATTCCAAATCTGACTCCTCTCTCCTTGACTGAGAGTGACAATGACCATATTTTTTCACATGATGCCATCCTCTGAGACATCAAGAGTGCTGATGATGCAGCATTTCTCAGAAGAATCCAGAAAAGAACTAAGTGGCATATGTGCTGGGCTCTTAAGCCAGCTTTACAATTCCATGAATCTAGCTATATCACAAGTGCTGCCAAATGTATTTGATTTACCACCTTCCCCATAACCATTTTATTCTTATTTATTAAAAGCATGTTCCATGAGTATTTGGGAATTTTTGTCCCCAGACTATTGACATGCATTCTGCACATTTTGATGCTGGAATTTTTGATGTCTTCAAAGACAGTGACAACCTCATTAAGACAGCTGCACAGTTGGCAGCAATCACAAGATGACATCAATTTAAAATAAATCTCCATTTCAGAGTTGGGGGGATGTGTCATAGAATTTTTAAAAATATGATTGTAGGTTCTCAATAAATATTTGTTGAATGAGTGAGTCTAGTTATCAGTCTGTGATTGAAAAATGCTTTGACTTTCTTAAGGAAAGGTCTTCAGACTTCAGGGATTATCCAACAACTCTGAAAAACCTAAGGCAACTATTTATTAGTCAGTTCTGGTTTGAAAATGATAAAAAAAATCAAAGTGGTATAAATAATAAGGAAAGATAAATTAGCTCCCATAGCAAAAAGTCCTGAAATAGGGCAGATCTAGTGTTGGTTAACTCAGTGACAACTCAGAAAAGCTTTTTGTCATCTTTCTCCTCATTTGCCCTTGTCACACTGGCTTGGTCCTCAGGCCAGCTGCCTTCATGGTCACAAGTTGGCTGCCTTAGTTCTAGGTATCATATCCAGACATGAAATGTCCAATGGTAGTAAAGGAATTGTATCTTCCCTATGACTCTTTAAAGGTGAGAAAACCTGCCCCAGGACGCCCCCAGTAGAATTCTCATCTCATTGGCTAGCCTGGATCATAAGCCCACCCCTAAAGCAATCTCCAGTAGAAACAAGCAATTGCCAGAATTAAAGAAGAGTTTTAAGAGCATCTCCTTCCACATCCTTATTTTAAGAAGGGAAGGTTAGATGGCATGTCCCTCTCTCAGGATTAATAACTGGTTCTACAGGACCATCCAGGCCTCTCGATTGCCAGTGCAGGGACTTCCCATTGGCTGCCTTTTCCTTGAGAGGATACTAAAGTGGGAATATAGGGAAAGTGAAGCAATATGAAGGTCAAGAGGTTGCCAGCCTAGAAGTGGTTGAAGGCAGCAAGAAATGGCTTGGTTGTCTTGCAAAGCCCTTAGGATAAGAAGCTCTGATCCTCAGGCTCTGTTATGTTGGACTAGCCAGACTTCTAGAAAGGAAGCATTCTTTGGAAAGTGTCAGTTACCAAGCTGCTGAGGCAATCTCTTAAGAGCCCATAATAGAAAAGGTCTGAGTGGAGATTCTTGAGGCCTACAACATGGAGGAACTAAATATATTTGTTAGAAAGGAAGAAGAGAAGGAAGGAAGGAAGGAAGGAAAGAAGGAAGGAAGGAAGGGAGGAAGGAAGGAAGGAAGGAAGGAAACTTTAAAATAATTTACATGATTCCTAAAATAATTTACATATTAATGTGTAAGCATTTGCATACTTACATATACTAGAAAGAACATTGGCCTTGAACTTAAATACCTGAACTTCCACTTAGAAGATGTGTGACCTTGAGCAAGTCCCTTCACTTCTGTAGGTTTCATTTATCTGTAAATCCAGGAGAGGGATGTTGTGAGAACAAAAAAAAAACAATCAATGTGAAAGCGCTGATATATAATAGACTCTTAATAAATGATGGTTGCAGTGGAGGCTTTTATTTCATATCTTCAAGGGGAGAACGACTGGAAGATTCAACACCAATAATGCAGAACCTCAGCAGTGTCACAAAGCTCTCTCCTTTCTCTGGGAGCTGCAGCTCACTTTCCTACTGGATTTCGTCCGCCCAGCTCAGAGTATGCTGCCATCTGCTGGCAAGAAGGAAGAAGTAACACCAAAGCGTTCCTTAACACCAAAATGTCAGGAAAAGCAATCTGGAAAAACGGAAGCATAGCACACAGCTTTCCCTCAGCTAGGACTCTCTTATCCTTTAAGGCAGGTAGGGCTTTCATCATTTGCCAACCATTTGTCAGAAAAATAAGATTTCAATCAGTTTTTTTTTCTTTTTAAAGTAAGTGATGAGATATTATTTAGCCCTAAAAGGAAGGAAATTTCAACACATGCTATATATAATATGGATGAACCTTGAAAACACTGTACTTGGTGAAATAAGCCAGTCACACAAAAAAGACAAGTACTAATCAATTCCATTTTTATAAAGTATCTAAAGTAGAAAAATTCATAGAAACAAAAAAGTAGATTGGTGGTTGCAGGTGCTGGGACAGGGGGAAGTGGGCAGGTGTTTAATGGGTACAGAGTTTCAGTTTTGCAAGATAAAAAGTCCTGAAGATTGATTGCACAACATTGTAAACATGCCTTATATTATTCAACTACGCATTTAAAAATGGCCAAAGTGGTCATTTTTACATTATATATATTTTATCACAATAAAAAAAAGTCAATAATTGATAGGGATAGCCTGTGGTAGGTGCTTTACTTCATACAATAGAATCATGATAAACATTTGTTGAATAACGATGGAAAGCAGTGATGCTGACAGCTTCAGACACCAAGGTGAACACGAGAATGGACATCTTTCTCTTCCCAAGAAACCTTCTGAGAGACTGTAACAGTCACAATTACCTTGTGGTGATAAACTGGGTGTCTGTCTTGTTCTCCTCTCAAAAAACTTTCTCTTTCCATCCTACCTGACAAAGGCACGGCACTGAGTTCAGCCTGGGCCAGAACATTCTCCCAGAGAACTGTATCTTGTTCATCAGCACTGGCGACAGCAGCCACGTTTCTGTTGCTTCCTGGGCTGCATGCTCCCAGCTCAGAGAACTTCAGAACCACAAGGGCTCTTAGCAGCCACATGATTTAAGAGATTTATCACCTACCTTATCTAAAATATATAAATATATAAAATATTTTAAAGAGTGACTTTTCAAAAACCTCAGAGCCTTGGAAAGTGGCAAAATGGAAGTCTGATTTTTCACTATCAGAGCCACCCATCCTACCCATTCCCTCACCCCCTTTTCTCTCTCTGCACCCCCACAGCTTCTTGTCTACAAGGTCACTGCTTTGCCAGAGGAAAGGTTCTCCTTGTGGTCAGTGACCCTGGAGGCCCATCAGCCATAGGATAACAGGGCAGTAGAGTCTGTTCACAGCAGAACTCTCAGCCCCAAGGCAGGTGTCAGATCCTCCAGGGAAAGCAAGGCAGAGTGCAAAGAGCACATGTACCCCAAACGCACCATCAGCTGGCTCTGCAACTGCCAGGAAATCTCCTGGAGCCCCTGAGGCTGAACAGCCCTGATCCCGCAACTTTCCTGCCTGGTCATCCAGTCTCACCCAGAGGCAAAGCCAGAGGGACACAGAATGCCAAACCATACAGAAGCATCTGGTGACAGTTGCAGGTAGAATTTACATGAGGACTTAGTTTATTGACTCCAAGCCCCAGGGTTCCTGGGCTTGGAGTGCTTCCTAAACTTCCCTTGAACACCTCTAACCCAGCGGGATGGAGAGGGGAGCTCATTTCTGGGTCACAGGAGTTGGTGGCATGAGTGAAGTCCAAGTAGAGGAAAGGAAAGGGGAGACGGGATGTGCCAAGAGTGAGGACTAAACCCAGAACGTTTACACTGTACCCATCCAAACCCACCTGGAAGTTTGAATAACCAGTTTCTCCCAGTTGCTTTGGATGTCTGAGAGTGGATCTCTGGTTCCAAATGTCAAGAACAACCACTGCATTGTTTCCCAAAGCCTCACCAGGAGTGGGGCAAAATAAGTGGTCAGTAGCTCCCTACACACACACACACACACACACACACACGCAATGTCAAAGCCATGAATTTCTGACTTTGCAGAACCCTTACAGAGACCTTGCAGTGGCCTAGGGGTCTGAGCAGCTTCATCCTGGCTCATCACAGAAGCACAAGGTTCCCCAGGGGCTGCTGGTCTTTATCTGAAGGCTCCAGAACAGCTTCCTTGTTGGGTGGGTTTAATAACTACCTTCTGTTTAGACCAAATCTGACATACCCTGGGACTTGAGTGAGTTTCTATTCCAGCGTCATGATTTATTGTGGGCTCCAAATTTCAATTGGATGGCACCTGAGCACCATGAGTTGCCCAAGTCATGTGAAGCTAGGTGAGATAGGATGGGTGGGGCACAAGAATTACATCCTCCAGAGACAAGTACAGGCAGTAGATCCTTCCTAGGGGCTGGGAGCTCCGGGGTGGGTCAGAACCCAAGGGTGTTATAGATCTCATGCTTCATCCATTAGCATATCATTGCGGAAAACATTAGAACCAAGATGACCCTGGAAATATCATCCAAACTAGAGCACTACAATAGCAAAAGCGGGAGCCATTCATAATTTTGCTGGGAAACAGCACAAACCAGGGAAGTTCCGGCATGATGATAGATCTATCCCAAGAGGAAACGAACCAAATAGGAGAATCCAGTCTTTACTATGTCTTGCTCTTCCTTACATGATTGCAAAACCAAAGCATAAACCTGTCCTCATCACAGCAGGTAAAATCGTCAGTTTCTGGTGGGGATACTGAAACTAGCAGGCCATAAAACAAGGTTTAAAACAGTCTCTCCGAGGCTATTCCCACAGGTGTTGTCTGCTCTTTTTGGTGCATGCACAAATCAGAAGAAAATCCGGCTAAGGTCCTGGACAGCCAGGACCTTAGGGCGGGAACACAGATTTTTTTCAGTTAATTGTTAAGAAGCTACTACCAAGAGGTGCAATAGTGGGGAGTACTTCCTTCTATAGAAACCCTTGTGTGTAAAGAGTATAAGCAGGCAATTCTGTGATTCCACCTTTGTCCTGCAGGGGACAATATCTCTCTAGCAATGACCACATCACAAGCATACTGCAGGAAAAAACATTTAATTGGCCAAGGAATATATAAGGGTTTGGTTTTGTTTTGTTTTAAAAAAATCAGTAAGCAATTTCCACCTTTACATATTTTCATATAGGGATTTTGCTCTTTTATCTATTTACAGTGCTGGGTACATAATGAGTTTTTAACAAATAAATACTTATGAACTGACCAGTTGGTTGAAGATAACCCAGACCTGCCTGAGGCATGGTAAGTACACAGTGAAACAGGAGAAAATGAACTAGGGTTTGGTGTATGTACATGGAAAAGCACTTTTCTTTCTGGTTAATAGCTTGCCCAGAAAAAAAAAATGCATTTGAAAATTTCCAAAAGATGTTTCTCCAAGAGCAAACCATTATTAATCTAATTCTTTAAAAACAAAGAAACAAAAAATAAAACAATAATCTTGGTTTTATAAATCTTCCCCCTCATGTCAAAGACCACCCTGCGTACATGTTAGATAGTGAGTTCCAGGTTGATGCAGGATTCTACATGTGTAACAATTTTACATTTAGACTCACCCCTTTCAGATGCATTGATTCTGAAGCACCTCCACCCCTGTCCCCACCTAGACTTCAGGAAGACTGGCTAAAGCCATCAAGGTCCACCCACCAATGAGGAGGGGCCCTGGCGATTAATTTCACCAGGCGGGTTTGAGCACAGAGCAGTGAAGCCTATCTACATGAATTATGAGCCACAGGACAGTCTCACGCAGGTCCTCAGAGACCCGCACCTCTGCCACAACTTACCCTGCAGCCATCTGTCCATCTCTCAGACTGGGCTTTTCACTCAGTTTTCCAAGCAGCAGAGAATCAGCACCTTTTATACCACCAGTGTCCCTGAGCACCCTGATCCCAGGAAGACCCCCTTTCTGGAGAGAACAAAAGACTCAGGCAGCTTTGGAAGGTGGGCCTAGAGGGACAAGAGCTGAGCAGACTGTCCATGGGTGAGGGACACACTCCACAGCCCTCAGCCCCGTGGAGGGTGGTGATCTTCCACGAACACAGCAGACAGGTGTTTCGGCTTCACCCCTGATAAAATGGGACCAACCAAGGGCTACTGGCCACTTCACAGGCCCAGGCCCTCATCTTCCAGGGTTCATAGTCACATTACTTCACTGGGTAAAGCCTCTGCAGGAAGAGGAGGCAGCTAGGGAACTGAAGCAGGGGCAGCTGGGAGAAAGATGTCTATGATCCCACGGACCAGCAAGGCCACAGCAGCCAGAGAGAGAAGATAATGTCTATCCGGAGAAGATAATGCAGTAGCCAGGGCCACCTTCTTCCACTCCCTGACTTGCTATTCACCTTCTGGGAGACCTCTCAGCACCACTGCTGACCCAGCTCTCAGCCCTAGGTACATACATGTGCAGGAGGGATGCAGGGGTGTGGGGGTGTATGTCACATCACCTTCCTAGGGTGCTGAGGCTGCCAGCTGGTAAGCTAACCTGAGGAGGGGAGTGAGCTAGTGGACCCACAGCCAGGGGCAAGAAAGGTGGCACTGTGGCGGTGTAGTGTGCTGAGGACCCAGAGCTGCTGTGCTAGGGCCCTTGACTGGGGGATGTCTATGGTTCTCTGGAGCAAAGAGATGGTTAGGGAGCTCTTGGAGGAAGCAAGAGTCAAGGTGGGGAGGGAAGCCTTTCACATATGAGGACCAGAAGGGTGGCAGAGTGACAGAGAGGTAGAGTGGGCAAGGGAGAGGGCTGTGGGCCCTGCTCACCCCATTCCCCAACCAAAAAAAAAAAGTCTCCACATGCAACCAGGGCCCTTCCTGGCCTCACCATGACAACCAGGCAGCACCCAGCTAGGGCCTGCACAGGCCTGGTATAAACCTGAGGGTAGGGTCTGGGGTAGGGGCTAGGGAGGTAGCATCCATGCCCTTTCTGGGCCCCAGGTGGAGCTCTGGCCCACAGGAGAGCTGAGAGAAGCCAGGTAGAGTGAGCCTCGCCCTGTCATCCCTTCCCAGCCCCACTCAGTAAAGACTTGGGAGGCAGAAAGGAAAGCCCATCATTTTCCACCCCGGGGAAGCGCCGAGGACGGTCCAGGCTGAGTCACCATGATGTGATAGATGGATTCTCGGAAGCGCTGGTCTCGGCTCAGCCGCTTGGCCACCTCCTTCAGCTCCTCCATGTTGTTGGCTTCCAGCTGGGAGGTCATGAAGGACTGGGACGGCTTCACTGAGGAGACAGTGGCCCCACCAGCCATGAACAGCCCTCCCTCCATCAAGGCTGGCCCTGTCCCCAACCCCAGCCCACCTTGCTTACTCACCATCCTGTGTTGCTGAGCTTCCCCCAGCCCCTTCCCATTCATGGGCTCCCCTAATCCTGGGAGAAGCCCAAGGCTGGCGGAGCAGGTTCAAGGCCACATTGTCCAGCCTTGGAGCTGGGTCAGCCCCTCCTACTCCCCATTCTGTCCTCTTTCTGTCTTGTCACCGACAGCCTATGACCATTCCCACCCTATGAGGCACACAGACAGCCACACTCACTGTCATTCCAGGAGGTGCTGGACCGGCGCCGGTGGAAGCGGCAGCTCTTGATGCGGCGAGTGGCCGCCTTGTGGATGTACACGGAGTTCTTCATGATGACCGGCATCTTGGCCTCCAGCTCCGCGTTCCGGATGCACTCCTCGAAGAACCCTGCAGCGGCGGCGGCAGTCCCACTGCGTCCTTCCCCACCACACCCCACCCCTCCCAAGGGTTCTGGTGGGCTTGAGTGAGAAACACGTCGACCCATCCCTTGGGAGACCAGAGCTACCTGCTGGTGGGGGCAGTACTGCAGGCTTTCCCCTCAAACCGCCCCCGCCCCCCCGCCCCCAAATCAAACAGCAAAAAAGCTGCACCCGGGAGATGCCTGCGGGCAGAAGTCTAGAGAAGAAACTCCGTCAATATCTAGGAACGTTTAACACACACTTGACCCTGTGTGGGGCTCTAGGCCCGGTTCCGAACTTCACGGGGCCTGGACTCCGGAGAGAGGACCGAGCTCCCGGGCTAGGAGGGGGCACCAGGCACCGCAGGGCAGGGCTTACTTTTCAGATGGCTCACGTCAGCCCGCATCCTCTCCTCCTTCTCCTTGTTCCGAATCTTGGAGTTGAGCCCTTGTTCCAGGCTCCGCAAGGCCCCTTCTGCCTCCCGCAGACGCCTTTCCAGGTCCATACGGACTTTCACCTCAGCCTGCAGGGGTCGGAGGGAGGGAAGGAGAGAGAAATGGGGTCTTGGGAAGCAGCTGACACCTACCCTGGAAGCCTTCCCTGATTGCCCCTGGCTTAAGTGGGCTTTCTTGCCTCTGGACATGGATTGAAGTTACCACCTCTGCCTCATCTTATGCCCTCTACGGGATGGCCTGGACTTGGCCCCACACCCAGCAATGATGCCCCATAGAAGCGGCAGGTCCACTGCTTCCTCTCAGAGTGGCCTATTGCCTTCACCTGGTTGGTCAGATAGGCAGAGGTCATACAGGTGGCTGCCAAATAAAGTGTAAGCAAGTGAGGGAAGTCTCCAGGTGAGGGGAGGCACCTTGAGCTCCTGCTCAGCCTGCTGCTTCTGTGCGGTCAGCTCCTGCAGTGAGTTCTGCAGCGCCTGGGACTGACTTGAGTAGAACTCACGCTCCTCCTCCAGGGCCCGCGAGCGTTCCTCGTTCTCCTTCATCCTGCCCAGGTGGAAGAGGCACTCAGTCAGAGCTCACTCTTCTAAGTGGGTTTCCAGTGGGAGGACAGTCCCTCGTAGAGAACTGGCTGGAAAAAAACAGGCTTTGGGAGCCCCAGAACTTTCTGGGTCTTGTCACCCAGGTGATGAGAGGGGTGGTGTGGTCAGTGACTGGAGCCCTAGCTTTAGAATCACAAGACATGAGTCCTAGGTCTTGCTGGTTCTGTGAACTCAGGAAGCCCCATAGCTCCTCCAAGGCTGTTTCCTCATGGGTAAAAAGGGGTTAAGAGGACCTGCCCAGCTGGCTACAAAGCATTGTTACGTGGACCTAATGACTGTCTGTACTATTCACACCACTGCAAGAGATGATTCAGTCAGCTCTGAGTAGTAAAGGTTCTCTTCCCATTTGCCTTCCCATTTTGTGGGGAAAATGAGTCCTAGGCAAAAAAAAAAAGTGAGTGACCTATCTGGTCAATGCCCAAGAGTTCAGGTGTCCAGTTCAGGGTAAGTTACCAATCCCCAAAGCCAGTGCCCAAGAGTTCAGGTGTCCAGTTCAGGGTAAGTTACCAATCCCCAAAGCCAGTCATAGACTCAGGCATCCCAGGCTCCTCACCGCTTCTCTGCCAGCAGCTTCTCCTCCAAGAGCTGCTGCATCTTCTCTTCAATCTGCCTTAGGTTGCTATGGAGACCCCCACTGAGAGAGGGCTGCTCACTCTGATTGGCCAGTGTCTGTATTTGGTTTTCATTCTCCTCCAGCATTTCCAAGGTTTTCTTCTTCTCTATAGAGAGTTCCTGGCATGGATGGAGGGAAAGAAGAGAGAGAAGAGAAAAAGCCAAGTTTAGAATTTCCACTATGACTGCCCTCACCTGCCTTCCAACTCCAGGAAGTGATGCCCTCCTCTCTCAGTACTCTATGAAGGACACCTGAAATGTCTTCATTCCTCTCTTGAGGTATAAGGCCAACCAAAATCTCCCTTATCACAACAAGTCAAGGTTATCCTTCCATCAACGGTATCGAGGAGGAGCCCAAAGTGGCTTCCAGTGGAGATGGCATCTACTACAACTGACGCCCAAGACCCATGGGCACCATGACCTTCTCTGGTCCTTGTTCCTCCAGGGGCAAGTGAGAAACTGTTTGGCTCACATGAAAAACACCCAACAAAACCAGCCCAAGAGCAGATTCACATTCTCCCTATTTATAATATCAGGATATAACACTACCCAGAAATTCTAGAGTTGAAACTATCCATGGGAACCACCTACCATGATGGGAAATGGAGAAATATAAACAAATAATGGCACCACAACAAAGCCCCAGTCAAGAGAGAATAGAAACCCTCACAGTGTGCCAGGCAGTTCATGAATTCACTAAACATTACAATCCCCAAAACATTCCAGGCTCACTTTAGGTACTAGGATTGGAGATGCTTTAAGACATAGTGTAGTGAAGTTCACAGTTTGGAAAACACAATCTAGTGTATTAAGTGTCATAACAGAGGTACAAAGTGCCATGGGAACCCAGAGCTCAGAGCAAATTCCTACCTCAAATAATCAGGGAAACTTGGCTAAGGTGATGTCTCAGCTGACTCTTAGAAAGATAAGAGTTCTCAAGGCAGAGAAGAGGTGAAAGGGTGTTATGTGTAGAAGGAACAGTATGGGACAGGTATAGAGAATGAAAACACTTTGCTTTCTCAGGATACATGAGCTCAGTCATTTGGAGTAGGGGTTGGGGTGTCTTTGTGCAGGTAGGGTACAGAGGTGAGACAGAGGGAGAGTGGGCAGCCAGGGAGGAGAAGCTGGGGCCAGAGTTTGCATTTGCATGCCATCCTGAAGAGTTGGCACTTTGTCCGTGACACACGCCACCTCCTCCCCCCCCCCCACTGTTTCTGTGGTATCAAATGGAGGTGACCTGGCAGTTGATTTCCCTTCGTGCTCAATTTCATCCTGTAGCAACTAAGTGAATGAGCCACAATCCTCCATCTGATATAAAAATATAAGCACTAAAGAAGGTATATTTCCCGAAGCCATGATCATAGCAAGGGCAAACTTGAATTTGCCCTTCTGGATCCTGCTTTGGACCTCATTTGTCAGCTGAGTTGCCAATGGTCCAGAGAAGAGACCCTTAAATCGGTGCTTCTTAGTGCCCATTGCCCTTGCAGATGACCCTCTGTGGAAAGATCTTTGGAAAAAAACAGTATCACATGGCCAAACTACTTAGCCTGCCTCTTGGTAAACCAGCCCACAAGTGTCCCCTCACCTCCAGCGTCTGCTGCAAGGACTCTGTGAGATGTCTCAGCTCCTTTTTCTCTTGCTCCACGCCTTTGAGGCATCTTGCAGTCAGTTCTAGCTCCCTGCAGAGACAGAGGTATGGGTATTGAAGTGCCCACCTCTCCCAGTTCCCTTTGTACACAGAATTGCTCCTGCTTCACTTTCTGATAAGGCTCAGAGAGGTCCTTGGAAGGCCAGCTCCTCTGCATGGCTGGGTCTTGACGGCAGCTACAGGGGCCCAGGGCTAAAAGGAGATCCCAGCCAAGGAGGGTTGAAGTCACTTACTCCAGGTACTCATGCATCTGTCAGTCTGGATAAACCCAGAACCATTCCACAGGCAGAGAAACACTGGGAGTACAAAGGAGTTCTGGCCTCACCCCATCTTCCCTGGATGGCTGTTAGAACCCACTCATTCTGACATAGTAAATGGCTGAGGCCCTTCTCAGATGACAAACTCCTTGCTGTTTTTTTAACAAGCCTGGGCCACCCCAGGCCTCTACACCTGGCTTCCCCTCTTCCTACTTGGAATGCCTGTCCTTTCTCCTGCCCAAAATTTCCAAATCCTACCTATCCTTCAAGGCCCTGCACATTTAACCTCTGTTCAAGCCCACAGGAACCAAGCGTATATCTTAATTCCTATAGCACAGAGAGTGCCCCATGCCTCCTAGCACCCGGTTACGTATTCTTGTGTTGAGGTTTCCTAGGTGCGAGTGTGGTTTTTCACCCAGATCCTCAAGGGAGAGGACTTATTTTCCATTCCAGTGCCTGGCATAATTCTGGAGATGAGCAGGTGCTTGGCTATTTATTTGGTAAGATACTCTGAGCTACTCCCTCCCCAAAATACATGTCTATTGACTTTCTTTATAAGGTTGTTGCAAGAAAAATCCCTGATGATTGATAGTGATGACAATAATGATGATAATGATAATGATGATAATGATAATGACCACACCACCAACAGTACCCAGAGTAGGAGTCTCCGAATTCTTGAATAAGCTACATCAGAATGACCTGGGGAGTTTTTTTAAAAATACAGATCGCTGTGCTCTATCTTCAGGAGGTTCTAATTCTGCTAAATGGTTATTATATGCAACTGGTTTGCAAACCATATACAGGACTAGAGATCACAAGAAACATCATTAGCCTGAATGTGAAGGGGCTGTGTAGGAAAGACAGGGAATTTTAGGGGTCTTAGCTAATGGCACCTCCAGACAAGCTTCATCCTATCTGCCCTGGGTAAGGAATGTTTGACGGAGACAAGAGGGCTTGTTGATGGGAGTGAGGAGGTGCCCATCATGCCCCAGTGGGCAGACGTGGTCCATGTATATGGGGTCTATAGCTTTTTCTGGGCCACCCCAAGACCTGAAGCATTGAGAAGAGAGACCAAACCAAGCCATCAAGTAGTGATGATCTCCTGGGCAAAGGCCTGTCCAAGGCTGATCGGGAATGTGGGTACTAGGTGCCCTAACCCAGGTGTGCCTTCCTCCCGCTCCCCTCCCGGGCACCACCACCACCTCTTGATCTGCTCCTGCTCCATTCTTAGTTCCTGCACCACCTCCTCGAACTGTTGCTTCTCAGCCTCCAGCACCTGATTAAGGCGCTCAAGCTCCTGAAGAGAATCAAAGAAAAAGAAGAGTTATGGGCATCAAAAGGAATCTCCACTTTAACCCAGGGGACCCTCTGGGATTCAGCACAGTGTGGGGAATACTCTGAACCAGACTTGAAATTAAGTCCTGAGTAACCTTGATCCTCTCAATGACACACAGTCTTAACAAAACCAAAATCTATGATGAGCTGGGCTCACTTAAAACACATTTTGTAAGCTGAAGGCAGAATTTACAAATCCCACCATTATTTCCTGTGATTGGATGTGATGATAATTCTAGATGTCACTCACTCCCTAAGTGACATCTAAAATGATCACTTAGGTATTGGCTTGCCCTCAAGCCCTGGAAGGTATGGTGGTGAGTGTGTATTTTCATTAAAAAACCCTGGAGTGATATCTTTTAGAAGTGGCAGAGAAAAGCCATTACCAACTTCAGAGTCAGAGAATAAGGACTCTTCTCAAGGCATCTGGGAAGCAATGAGCACAGGTGGCTTCAGCTTCCCCTATACCCAATCCCAAGGGACCAGGAAAGCCAGAAAGCCCAAGACAGGCTGGCCCAGGGGACCAGACCGGTCCCTTTAAAAATTCTGGCAAGCATAAGAATTTTCCCAGCAAGTATGTGTCCTCTAGGGGTTCTGTTTTCCTGGGGCTCAGTAGCAGGTGGTATTAGGGGAAGTATACTTCAAGTGAAGCTTAGCCAGAGGCATTTTTGTGATGACTGCTTTGTTCCTTCATATTTTATACTATGGGAGAATATTATTTCTAGATCTACCTTCTCATCTTCTACCTCCAAATTTCATCCTCATTTTCACCCAGGGGCTTTGTTCTCAAGAATCATAAAAACTCTGCCAGGGAGTAGCACTGCCTGGAGAAAGAAGGTGCCATTGGCTTTGAGGAGCTACAGAGAAGAAATAAAACCTGGAGGAAAGGAAAGAGTCTGATTCCAAACCCATGCCCACCCTCCCTAAACTTCTTATCTAAAAGCTGCTCTTTTTTCCCTTCTGATCATTTTTGGCACTTCTGACATGGCTCATTAATGGTCATCAAGAGGGTTGCTCGCTGACATCCTGATGCTCTTTCTGGCATTCTGCATGGCCACAGTTTACCTGCATAAGCTGGGCTGGCTCATGGGACTGGCTAAGGCCAAAGAAATGTGAGCAGAAGTGTGTCACTTCCAGGAAGATGCCTTTAAGAGATGGCATGACAAGCTATGTTCCCTTTCCCTTGCTATAGCAGCCAATGTTTCTGCAAATGATGGAGGCTCCATTAGCCTGGATCCCTGAAAGGAGATGTGGAGCAGAGCCTGCAGATGACCCACGTCGCTGAGTGAGAAATAGATGTTTGTTGTTCAAAGCCATTAATATTTTGGGGTTATGTGGTATTGCAGTAGACATAGCCACACATATATGTAATATAAATAGAATTGAAATTTTATTCTTATAGACTTCTTTTTTGATGAAAGAAATTTCAGAGTTTTAAAAAGTTTTAAAGCCTCTATTTTAATACATTCTCTGTACCTGACACCTATAATTGCTAGTGATAATAAACTTCTCCGTGGCCTCATATTTTAAAAACCTGACTTATTGCCTCTCTCTGGTGGCCTCTTCCTGCTGTTCAGGGGACTGGGGCAATTACAGGCTGCAAGCATCCCTGTAAGCATCGCTGGCTCTTATAGGCGTCTGGCTTCTGCTGCTTCAGAACAGATCACCCAGGACCCCACTGGAGGATGCCACTCCACACACAACCTTGGCTTCTCCTCCCTGGAGAGCCCCCTTCTCCAGCACTACAACTTATAAATATTCCCCTGTATTTACTATTACACTGGGACATCTTTTTTAAAATTGAAATAGAGAGAAAGTATATTATTAAAATGCTATGGAAATGTCTATACGCTGCTATGGAAATGTCTATACACAAGTTTTCTGGAAAGCAATCTGGCAATATGCATCAGAAGTCCTAAAAGTTCTCATCCTTTGACTCAGTATGATCCCACCTATAAGAATCTACCCTAAAGAAACAATTGGAAAGTAGGCCAGGATTAATGGATAAGGATGTTCACTGTGGTGTAATTTATAATAGTGAAAACAGCCTAGATTATCCAAAACTAAAAGATTAGTTAAATGAAATATCACATAGGATAAATCAGTACATGGTCACTAAAACTGATGTTTTCAAAGAATGTTGAATGGCATGAAAAAGTGCTAAAGGTACAATGTTAATGACAGTACAACAAATGGTATAATGAAAATGTAGTTCATAAAACTGAGTATCTGACATGTTCTGGTTATGTTTAAAATATATATAAGAATAATGTATTTTTTTCACAAAGACAGAAAAAAACAACAACAAAAAGTTGACAGTAGCTGTCTGTCTATTGTGAGATTAAGGAGAAAGTCTATTTTCTAAGTTTCCTGCAAGGAACATAATTCCTACCCTTAGGAAAAGGTTGTGTAGTAAAGACGAAAAAGAAGGACAATCTCCTTCCTGGCTGCTCACTTCTTTTCCACTTTTCACTTCACCTGTACGGCTCTTAAATAAAGCTGATGTCCAGGTGTAGCCTGAGAATGCTGATTTGAGAGGAACCTACAACCTTTAGGCTTGGAGCAGCCAGAAACTTCTGTTCCTGCAGCCAGGAGTAGCAACTGCCATAGACTGAGATCAGCCACAACCTACTTCCGCTAAAGCCTTTCTTCACCGTAGTACTTCTGACTCCTGGACCAGATTTAAGTTGCGGGAGCATAAGGTTGGAAAGAAGTCACTAGGAGGCAAATTCCAGTTCAATGAAGGAAGAGTCTTCAAATAACAAAGAAATAATGCAGAGGTTACCTCTAGCAGTAGTAAGTTGCCCACCACAGAATAAGGATCAACATCCATCAAGAAGGTTGGTAAAGAGCCTCACCTTCAAATGGAAGGTTCTTTCCAGCTCCAAGAGCCTGTGCTCTGACTGGGAGCACCCCGGTGGCAAGAACCCTGCCTGGCTGGCCCTGGCATTTCTGATTTCCCATGTGCTCGCATACATGCAAGGCTGAGCTCTTATAGTTCAGCCAGAAAAGGAAAGGTAGGCAGGCTGCCCTCCTCTAGGGTATGAGAAAGACGAGGCCACAAGGAGGTAGGGACATTTGAGGGACCTGTGCCCAAGGAAGGGCATGGTCTTCTGGCCCCAGGCAGAGCTTCCCCTGCACTCTGCCTGTGCCCCAGAATCCCAGGCCCTTTCTGCCACACGGAGGATGGCAGGGCTGCACCATCACATGGAGCATGTCTGCATGGGTCTGGCCAGTCCACAAAATGCTCCCTGCATTCAATTTCATTGAGCCTCACAGCCACCCAGGAGCTAGGTGGGCACAGCCATTACCCTTATCAGAGCAACACAGATGGAGAAACTGAAGCTCACAGAGGTTCAGTTGTCCGAGGCCACATAGTCAGTGACAGAGCCGAGACTCTGATCTGCATTTCCTGGTTCCAGACCCTGAGTCTTCCTTCAAGTCAAGCTGTCTCTTAGACGCCAGAAAATCTTCATCTCATTTCTGGGCCATTGTCCCAAGTCTCCTTCCTAAGTGGCCTGTGGCACACCCAGACCTAATCTCCATAACCTGGATTGGAGATGGGAAAGGAAAAGGGACAGGCTGACCCATTATATGGATGAGCAAGCTAAGGAAGGAAAACCTTGATGGAATGACTCAGTTCTATTCCTGATCTGGAGCAAGCAGCTGACACAGGAATGTTAGCCTGGGCCAGTCCTCTCCCTCTAGTCTGCTCAGAGCAGCCTTCACCTCAGGAACCAGCTGAGCCTGAGTGAATCTCACTCACATTTTTGTACCAAAAACCAGGGAGTTCACAGCTGACAGGTCTCCCTCCTTCAACATGCTCCGGCTTTAAGCAAGGCCTGTGCGCAGTGGGTCTCTGCTGTCCTCATTTCCTGGCTTAAGACCTAGATAGAACGTCTAAATTTTCCTCCAGCTGACTGCTGCCCCAGATTTAGCCTCTCTGATGGATAAGTCTGTCTCTCTCCCTGCCAGTGGCTGTGTCTGTCACTCCATCCCATCCCCTGGCTTCCTGGGTTACCTGTGTTAATGTTGCTGGCAACCTAGTAGAAGTCTCACTTCTCAAAGTGTACAGAACTGTATGAAAATAACACCAAAACTCTAATGTAGGACCTAAAACAAGAGCCTGGAGACATGAAGGCTGTGTGGGAGAGGGCTCGGTGCTTGTCACCATGCCAGTTCTTAAATCCATGCAATGCCAACACAAATCCTCAACAGGTTTTGGGTTTTTGTTTGGGTTCCGGTTTTGTTGTTGTTGTTGTGAACCGACAAAAATGATTCTGAAATCCAGCTGGAAGAATAAATGGGCAGGATTATCGGATAAATTTTTGCAAGAAAAATGTGAGTAGATTGTCCTACTGGATTAAAGTCAATATGTAATACAAAATCACAAGAATGAAAAACGTTCATTCATTGAGTCTTTCCACAAATATTCATGAAGAGCTCAACCTGGGCGAGGTGCTGAGCCAGGCGCTAGAAATGTCTGGGTGCTATGGAAAGATGACTGTTGGGTGTGTTTCAGAGCCCAGTGAGGGGTGGCTGGGAAGCATAAAGAGTTAGCAAGAGTCAGGTTGAGCGGCAGGCACTGAGCCAAGGCTGATGGCCCCAGACCTATCCCTTGCCTGGAAGGGGACAAGGAAAAACAACTGGGCAAAGAGAAGTATCCTCCCTCTGTGGAATCCTCTAGGCAAGCCACTCTGCAGCTTTGGGCTTCAGACAATTCATATGCAAGATGAGCTCATAAGTAATAACATGATTGTAATACTAACAAACATAGATACTCATTAACACGTACTATGTGCCAAACACTTTATATGTAACATCTCATTTAATCTTCACAACATTCTTGATAAGATGGGTTCAATTATTATCCCCATTGTTCATGTGAGAATATCGATGTTCAGAGAGGTTAGGTAACTTGCCTAAGGTCACAGCTAGAAATGGTGAAGGTCCAGTACAAACAGCGGCAGCCTGGCTCCAGAGTCCACACCGCTAACCACTACCCTACCCTGTCCATTGGGGAGGTAATGAACAAGCAAAGCCCAAGGCTCCATGGAGATTCCAAATGAAGTTAGACTTCAGAGGCTCCCTACTCTCCAATGAAGCAAGTGTTTCCTTTACCCCACAGGCTGCTTCAGGCCAATGCTGGTCCCCTCGAGACTTGTATTACTGACATTTAGAGAATGAAAGAACTCCTGAGATCATCTAACCTGATCCCACTTATGGTGCCAGAAGCCCCTCGATGAATGAGAGGCCCTCACAGCCTCCTGTGACTATCACCAGTGGCAACCAGCTCATTACCTACCAACAACAGCTTATAAAACTTTTGGATGTCTCTTTCCCTAAGAGGCGGTAGCTCACCTTTTTTATTTTCCTCCCCAGAATTGGCAAAGAGAAATATCGGTCTTGCCAAGATGCTACAGCAAGTCCCAAACACTGTCCTCTCATTAGCCTCTTTGTTCTGCCTGTCTGATTTTCAAGCCAGTTCTTTGAGCACCTGGCCCCCCCACATCATTCACTAATGCCAGAAGCACAAGCCGGTATACCTTGGTTGTTCAGGGGCCCACAGAGGAGGAGGTTGTGGGGAGGGGCGGTAATTCTGAGCAGCCTCAGTGCGCACCTACCTCTCTCTGCTCCCTCTGTAGGCAGAGTTCTTCCGTCTCTTCCATCAGTTTGTCTGCCAAAGTGAGCACACAAACACTCTCACGAAAAGTGCACTCTAGATCTGCTCCTGAGGAGGCTGGTGCCAGTCACCTCTGTGACTCCCACCTTCTCCCAAGGACAAGGTCAGCACTGCCGTGCCGAGGCCAGTTAAAGAGTGGGGCCAGCTCCTGGCAATGGAAGCTCCCTTGCTGGCCTGAGCTGCTACCCTCCTTTCCTGTCACTGTCCCTGCTTTGTGCATTTACAAGGCGAGCACAGCCTCATCCTTAGGAGCTCAAGTGTGTCTCGACACCCCCAGAGGTGCTGTTAACCTCTGCAGTATTGTCTGGCTAGTGGAGAGAGAGAGCAGGTCCTATACAGAGAGGTGTCTGGAGCAGGTAGAGGGGAATCAATGTTGGGGCCCCAAGTGTCCAAGCAGGTGACAGGGGAGAGGGTCCCAGGCAAAAGACCAAATCTTAGACTAACATTCTTCTTTCCCAAATAGCATGTTAACAGGCCATTTAGGGCCACAGGATCCTGGAACCTTGTGGTCAGGTTTAGAGTGGGCTGGGGGTGGTGCTGGGGGTAAGCCCAGGACCTGGCGGCCCAGGGCAGGATAACATCAACTCCATTTACAGAGTCCTTACTGTGTGCCTGACACAAGTGTTTACAGGCATTCTCATTTAACCCAATCCTCATACCACCTCCAAAAACTAGGGACCATTTTTGTCTCCATTTTAAGGACGAGGAAATTGAGGCTTAGAGAGGTTGTGCTGACTAAAATAACACAGGGCCGATGGAATAAATGACAAAGCTGGGTCCAGAGCCCAGGCTCTCCTGCTTCCTCATGCTGGCCAAAAGGACATTTATTACATCATAAAGCCCTCCAGGCTCCATGCTGGTGTCTGGCTCCTCACAGCCCGCTAAGCCCCATCTAAGACAGCCCCGCCCTCCAGCCCTCCAACAAGCCCCTGGCCCTGAAGTGCTACCATCAGGGAGTCTCAGCCTCCAGCCCATCCATCCCTCCAGCCAACCTAAATACTCCTGCTTCTCCTTAGCCAATTGCAGACCCTGGGCCTCCAGGCTTTTGATCATGGCTTCTCCCAGTTGGGCATTCTTCCAAGTCCTGGGGAGGGAAGGCAGATGGGACCAAAGAGAAAAGAGGAAGAAACACAAAATCGTGAAAACAGAAGGGTAGAAGAGAGAGAATGTGTATGTTTTGTACCTGCCCATTCCTTCTCTCCAGAATCCTGGCCCGCTTTCACTCTGACACCCTTGGCTCTGGGCATGCCACCAGCACCTATCAGTTACAGTCCCTGGAGGCTGGCCCAGGCTGCAAAGTGGGACACAGTGGGCTGGGCCAACAGCCCTTTAGAGAAAAGAAGAGATTGCTTCTTGGCTGCTTCTACACCACTGAATGCCCACCACCATCAGGCACAAGGCCTGGCACAGGGCACACATTCAGAGTTATTTGTTGAACAGAAAGCATGACCCAGCTTGAATAGGCAGGTACCAGGATAAGGGCTTACGTGCAAATGGACTGTGTTGGGCTGGAGCTTTCGATGATCTGGACCCTGACTTACAAAGCACTAGCTCCGGTCTTTGCTAGGATTAATGATGGGCCTGGGGAGGTGAGATGGGGGTTCAGGTAGCACCCAAATCCTAATAGTTGCTGGATTCATGCCCAAGAGTTGGAAACAAATGGTGTCCGTGTCTGTCACATGTGACTGTATACAAGCAAAGTTTACTTTGCTCAAAGTTCACTTAGGAGACCACTCATGGATGCTTTGAATCTGGCCTATGTCCCCTCACCCACCCTAACCTATTCCCAAAGCCCTATCCTCAAAAAGGCCTAGACATTTTCCTCCCCACTCTGCTCTCTCTTGGGGTTCTCAGTGTCCACCAGGATCCCAGCAGGGAGAAAAGGAGATCAGGGTCGGTCTAGCCCATACCCCTTCCCCTTCTGGACCTCAGGCTGCCTCCTCCTGCTGGGAACACTTACACCTTCCCCGACTCCTGCAGCATCTCCAGCCACTGTGTCTGCTCAAACTCGGACTCTGCTGCCAGCAAGATGTTCCCCTGCCAGGAAGAGGGGCCACAGTGTACCTGAGATGCCACTCTGAGGACATGGAGGTCGCCCGCAGGCCTCTGAGGCTCTGCTCCCATGGCACTGACACCCCTCCCAGGCCAGGCCACTGGAGGGGGTAAGCCCAGGGACCTGGGGGGGCGGTCCCAGAAAAGCTACTCTGCCCTTGCTGAGCCCAGGCTGAGGAGACAGCTTTACTCACATGGAAGTCCTGGTGGGAGATTTTCATGGCATAGGGCATGCTGGGCTCTTCCTTGGCCTCCACCAGGCAGCCCCCCAGAGGGATGACACCCTGAAAAAGAATGGGAACAGGCAGTCTCCACCACACTCTGCCCAGGTCACTCAAGGCTCCTGGAGCCCTCAGCCAAAGCCAGGTCCTGCTGAGGGTCCCAGGCCGGGAGTCAAACCAGAACTCTGCCAGAGGGAGAGGCAGGGCTGGTGGGCTCCGGATCACAAAAGGGTGGGAGCTCAGCCCAAGAGGGGCAGGGAGTCTTGTGCCCCAGGAAGGATGTGTTCTCTAGGCTCTCTCTAGACCAGAGCAAGGAAAGAGATTGTCCCTTACCCTCACAGGATACCCTCCCTTGTGGTCCCCACAGAGTTCCCCCCGCCCTGCTGTGGCCCAGGGGAAAGGCCCCTCACCTTAGGATGTATGTTGAAGTATTTATTGGTTTCAAAGCTCTTCTTTTCACTCTCAGAGTAGTACAGAAGAAAGCTCTCTTTGATGATGAAAAACCTATAGTGGAGGAGGGGCAACAGGAGAAAAGAGTGAGGTTCCTCTGGACGAGAGCATCCCTGGGATCCTGCACTCACATGGGGAGCCCAAGGGGACACCAGCTCAGACTGATCCTCAGAACTCACATTCAACATTCGGGCAAAGGTCTCAACGGGCCAGCTGCCCACCGCCACTGGCAGCCAACACTTGCACCAGTGGGCAGCTGAACTGGGAGGCTCACAAGTGGCCTTCAGATGTGGCTCCTCCCTCTCCCCTGAGCTGCCACCTTCAGCCCAGGAGGGCACCTGTGGTCCTTCCCCTGGAGTACCTTCAGCCTACTGAGCTATTATCTCCAGTCCCTTAGGGTCTCCCCAGGACAGGCTGGAAGGAAGGGAAGAAGACACAGATTCCAAGATGGGTCTTTGACAAGTGATGATGAAGGCTGGCGATAGAATGGAATGTGCGTAGCAGTCTGGTGAGGCCAGGCCTGCAGCCTGCATGTGACACCTGCACTCCTTAATGTCTCAGACTGCTCCACAGCCTCCTTCTGGGACTCAGGTCTAAGGGTCCCTGGGCTCCTGGTACTTTCTGACTGCTGGTCAGAAAGCCCTGATGCTCAAAGATAGAGCACTTGGACCTAGCTGGTGAAACTCACAGGACTGCAGCTGACTAGGATAAGATGATCCCATTGAGCCTCAAAGCCCCAAGGCTCCAGGACACCCAGAGTGGCTGGCTCCTTCCTCCCAGCGATGGGCCTGGGGGAGCTGGAAGCAGTGGTGTGCTGGAGCTGGCTCAGATGGGCTCACAATAGCCGACAGTGTGACTCTCTTCCCAGCTCTGCCATCAGTGACATTGTGTCAGTCATAGTGCGAGGATTGATGTCAGTCATAGTGGGAGGATTTATACCATGAAAATCATCAGATACTACAGAACACTGTTCCACCTCATGGCACCCCAAGAGAGCCCATGACCATTTGCCAACACACCTCTTGTGAGAAGCTTGAAAAGTTGCTGGTGGGCATCATGAAGTCAGTGAACTTCTGAAGGTTCCACCAGCCACGTGATCTTTCCTGAAGCCATAACTGCTGTGGGGAGGGTCCCCAGGACAGCTGCAGCTGTCATCTCACCTCCACCCCGCCCCCCACCAGAAAGTGAAGTATACTTTGTACTTTGGTGTGTGTTTCGCACCCACTCGTGTTTGCCATTTGCACTGACCCTCTCGGCCCAGCCAGATACAGAAAAGGAGCTATGGACCCCAAAGGTGACATCCTGCTAATACCCACTCTCCCCTAGGGCTTTCTGCCCCAGCAGAGAAGAGGCGCATGAATACTACCCTATACAGCACAGTGGGAACGTTCTGGCCCTCCTGCACCTGACCCTGCCCACCTTCTCTGCTTGCCCACCACTGAGCTCACTGCCTTCCACCTGAATTCGAAAGACCATGACACTCTCCCTGGAATGCCCTCCCTCTGGCTCTTCACCTGGCCGAATCCTTCTCACCCCTGGTGACAAGCCCAGACCGCACTGCCATCTAAGCACCTCCTGTACCTGCTGATTGGGCTGGCGCTTAGCACCACTGCCACATCCCACGTGCCCATCTTGTTCTGAGGTTGACTCTGGGCTCTTGGATGGCAGGCCAAGCCCCCTCAGTCCTGTGGATTGAGGGACGATGTACCCTGCCTGTTCCAAGGAAACTTCACAGAGTCAGTAAAAACGCAGGCTTTGGCATCAGACACACCTGCCATCTCCCAGCCAGGGGGCAAGTAAGCTTACCTTGCCATGATTCAGTTTCTTTACCTGCGAATGAGGATAATGAGACTTATCTCATCTGATCATTGTGAGGATCAAATGAGATTGTGCTTATCACTCTGCCAACTTGCAGAGGATCCAGGACAGGGCTGGGAGATGCACTCCCATAGCCTAAATATACGTCACCCACAGGAGAGTATAAGACAGGGTGGCCTCCTGGGGCCCTTTCTCCTCCCCTTGCAATGGCTTCTGAAATATTGTTATGGACTGCATTGTGTTCCCTCAAAATTCATATGTTGAAGCCCTGACTCCCCATGTGCCTGTACCTGCAGATAGGGTCTTTAGAAGGTACAGTAAGTCCTCACCATCATCACTTGATCCTGCGACTAGGCAACATGACATATAATAAAACCAATCTTATCATAGGCTAATCAACACACGAGAGTTTAGTTCCTTAACTAAGACAAATACCTTATTGCCTTCCTGACACTTCTGGAGCCCCCTAACCACCTAAGGCAAAGCACTGCGCCAGGAACCTGGTGCAGGGTGACGGGCAGATGATCATTAGACACATGGGCAGGGAGCGAACAGGGACTCTAGAGTCCACTGACCTCCACCCCTCCTGCCACAGTCTCAGGCAAGCTCCCAGCCTGGCTGAGCCGCCCTTTCCAAGCTCCTCTATAAAATGGGGTGCAAACATCCATCTTTTGGGACTGCTGTGAAGATTCATTCATTGATTCAACAAATAATTGCCACCTCCTCTGGGCCTGGCAGAGTTAGGCAGGCTGTGTGAGGGCTGAGACAGTTACAGTTAATTTAGGTGTCCTCATGTGTTGGTTCCTGTGCTAAGTGTTCTACAGGTATCAGAGGATTTGATCTATATAACTCTCTTGGAAGATAGGGCTCTTTGTTCCTATTTTACAGATGAGAAAACTGAGGCCTAAAGGTAAAATAATGCATACAAGGTCACAGCTAAGGCAGAGGTGCTGCTGGAATTGGAATCCACGGACAACAGTTCCTGCTCACTCTCCACATTACCCTGCCCAAGGAGCATTTCTACCCTCCCTGTGCCAGCACCTGGGCAGGAAACGGATGGGCCAGAGGCAGCAGGTATCAAGGCTGTGGTAGTTAAGAGTTAGAGCTCTGTCGCTTGTCTGTGGTGTGACCAGGGCAAGTCACCTAATCTCGGTAGGCCTCAGGTCCCTCAGTGTAACTTCAGAATAATAGTACCTATCTCTTAGGTTTGTCAGGACGATTAAATGAATTTGTTCACACAGACTTAGAATAATGTGTGACACATGGTAAATATTCAATAAATGTTTACTTTTACCATCACCACTTGTGATAAAAAAAAATTAAAATGTTTGCTTTTATTAGTACTACTACTATTATTAGTTTCAGTACCTGCTCCAGCCTTCCCATATCTTCCTTCTCATTTGCATTCCCAGGGCTCCTACTGGCGGAAGCTCTTGGCCTCAGCCCAGCTGGCAGCTCCCTGTTCCCCAAACACATGGCACTTTCCTGCATCTGCCCCTCCCTCCTGTGGGAAGCCCACCCTTTTATCCAGGCCCAACTCTAGTCCTGGGGGAAACCCTTGTCTTCAGACCCTCCTTGTCTACCCCATGGGGTAGTGCAGACTAGAGAGTGTGTGTGAGGTAAAGGGTCCATGTCAACACTGGCTGCCTCCTTTCTCTGGTCTTAAAAAATATTATTTTCATTTCTAGATTAAGGAATATTTATAAGGTGCCAAGACACACACTTTACTGTGTATTATTGACATTATCTTATTTAAATCTCTCACAATAACCCTGAGATGGAGATACTTATTTTTCTATTTCATTGGTGAGAAAACTGAGGTACACGGAGATTAAGCAACTAGTAAGAGGCAATCTTGAAACTCAACTCTGCTGACAAAGCCACACGTTCAATTGCTGTGCTCTGTGAGGCCTGGTTCTCCTTAGCACCTGGAACTGTTGTGACTGCAGAGTCCTGGTCAGCCCAGGTCAGAGAGCATTAATGAATCACCTGGTAGAGCCCAGTTCTGGGTCGTGGAGCTTGAAGATTTCTGGCCCTCAAGGAGCTTAAAGTCAAATGCAGGAGAGAGTGTGTAGAAATCAATAATTTAAAAAGTATCTAATGATTTTTGAGCTCTTCCTTTGTGTCAGGCTGTTCTTAGTAACACCATTAAAGTATATTAACTCATTCACTCACCACGTGAGCTAGGAGAGGTAGGTAATGAACAAAGTGAAGTAGCATGCTGCAGATCACACAGCTGATAAGTGGAAGGTTGGGATAATTATGTTTACTGCAACACTGTAAAGCACAAGAGTACCCCTGACACTGTAAAGCACCAGGGTACACTGTAACATTTTAAGTTTGTATGGGATACAGGAAGAGTGCAGACCAGGGAGGATTGAATGGTTTAGGTGTCTGGCCAAGGGAGTTCTCTAAGAAGAGGTGATGTCTGAGCAGGGTTTTGAAGAATGAATAGGAGTATCTTAGCAATCTGGGAGGAAGCAGAAGATGGAGATAGATCCCAGACAGAAGAAACAACATATGCAAAGATCAGTGTGTTCAACGTTATCAAAATATGTCTGCTATTACTGACAGATAAGTGCAAAAGGGGTGGGCAGTAGTGGGGGCGGGTAAGAGGAATAGAGGTGAGTTAAGGTCAAAGAGAGAAGCAAGGAACAGAGCAGGGCAGGGCGTGTAGTCTTCGTGGGAATTCTGGGCTTCTTCTTAAAGATGTAGAGAGCTGCAAACAGGGTACTTGTGAGGTCAAATTGTAGTTTTAGATATGGGGAAGGTGGCTTCGAGGGCTCCACAGCAGACAAATTAGAGTTATTAGTGTTAATAGAGTTATTACTTATTGCTGATAAGAATCAGCAGGGCTGGTTGAATAATTAGACAAGGCAGGGAGAACAGAGTTTGGGATAAACAAGGACCAGGACTCCAGCTTAAGTGACAGGATGAACACAGGTGCCAATCAACACAAATTGGGAATCCAGTAGGGATTTTCCTAAACTTTACCCCTACCTTTACCCCCCTCCTCAATGCTCTGAATTCAACAAGTCCTCAAACAGAGCTTGGAGACCAACACTGGCCTCACAATCGATCCATCTGGAACACAGGGGAAATGCTACTCAGACCCACAGGTACCTTCTAAGTTGGGCAGTTTCAACAAAGGTCCATCCCCTCTGCCAAGTTCCTTAATGTTTAGAGATATAAAAGCCACATTTGGGAGCAGGGGCTGGAAAGTTCCTTGCATCCCAGAGTGAGAGAAATTTGGAGTTGGGAGAATGCCTGGGGGGCAGTGGGGGATGGGAAAGTACAGGGGAGAGGGGATCCAAGGAAGATGCCAGAGTCTGAGGTCCTACAGTGTCAAGGCTGTGGTGAGATGGGTGCCTGGAAGGCATGAGCAACCTGGAACTAACACTCAGATAGAAGGTGTTTGCACTTCTGTGATTTATACGCCTCCTCCACCCTCTCTTTGCCAAGTCTTCCCTTCAGTGTAGACCACTACTCACAAACACCAGTGTAAGAAGCTATGCATCTATGTGGCAGTGGAGAAGCGTAGGTGGGAACCAAGAAATGAGCTGAATTCCACATCTGGTGGCACAACAAGGGCTGCCGCAGGGGACAGTGAATTGATCCATAAACAAGGAAGCAAGTTTAGAGCCTCTTGGGGATTAGAAAGACTCCCTCAGGATGGGGGATTAGAAAGACTCCCTCAGGATATGGGATTAGACTCTGGGCCAAATGTATCTCTCAAGAGGGCAGCAAGAGCCCAGTGGCTGTGGGAGGTACCCATGGGCTACATGTCACAGGAAGGAGGAACACGCAGCCTGGCTGCCCCTCCTTCTCTAGGCACAAACCTCTAGAATAGAACCAGTGCCTACCTCCTTTATCCCTGAGGCCTTTGGACACTGAGAATGGGTGTATGTGGGTTGGAGCCACCAGCTCCTGGTTCCCTTGGCACTTAGGGGACACTGTGAATCAGCTCCCTTAGGCAGGGCCCCACCGATGTTCCACAAGAGTGAACGGCTGTGGGGCTGGGCGCAGGGCCCACTGGCCACCTTACATCTGGGGGAAGGAGGGACAAGAGGGAGTGTGGATGCTTCTGCTGCAGGAAGGACTTGACTGGGCCCTCCTCATCAGGGGCTCTAGCCTTGGGACTTGTTCAGAAGGGATTTGGGAGAGAGACTAGAATACTGGGGACAGCATTCTAAAACTAGGGAAGAGTTCACCTGCCGACTGGACCAGCCCCGCCATGGGCTGACACCGGCCAAGGCCGAGACACTCCACTCCTTTCCTTCCTGTCCATGAGCTGCCCAGGTCTTTATCAACAGCACCAGGGCCTCCGATGCTCACAAACTAAGTGGGGACAGTCATCAACCATACCCTCGAGACACCTCTCCCAGATTCTCTTACTTTTGTGAAGAAATGTTTTTTGATTCATTTCTCCTTTCATTGCCCATGGGAAAAAAGCTGACCCTTTAGCTCAAGGTTATCTTCCTAGCACAGGAAGGGCAGGGCTGCTGGGATGGTAGGGGTTGGAGGCACATGCCCTCAGACAGACCCTGAGTGGAAGAGGTTTTATGGAACCCAGCTGGCCACAGCCGGTTTCATCTTGCCTGTTTGTTATTTATACAATGCAGGAGCCTTTCCAGGCCCCCTCCCCTCAGCTGTGCAGCTAGGGCATCGATCGCCCTAATGGCACAGTGCTGTGGTGGCAGGCCTGAGCTGCCCCCTCCCCAAGCCGTCCTGCTGCTGCCAATTAACTGAGGTCCAGAGATTCCATTTCACAAATGGGGAACTGGGGCTCAGGGGGCTCTGCTGGGAAGTGAGAGGAGACTAACTTTAGCATCATGCCTCTCCCACCCCCAGACCCTCTCTGGCTGGCTCTGTCGCTGACACAAGGCTAAATTGTGTGTGTGTGGTGTATTTCTATAACTGTGAACATGGACAGAGGCCAGAGTGGGTAGATGTGATGTTAGTCTTTTCTGAGCCCCAGAGGAGGGGGTGTCTTTGCATAGTGACACTTCCAGAATTCTTAGTGTGGATGGTTTTTGAGTCACTACTCAGGGAGATTCTTGGGTGGGGAAAGTGCTACAGCTCTACAGCTCTCCTTCCTGACTCCATTATTGTGCTTTTAGCTGGGAGTCTTTCTCTCCGACACTTGCCAGTCCTAGAATCAATTCTGGGTGCAGAGACCAGGTCTCTGTGGTTGAAGTGAACTCAGGGACATACCCTTGGGGGCACATCACAGGCTCCTGGCATTTACTAGGGACACAGTCAGGGGAAAATGCCTGGCAGAAATCTTGGATGACAAGATCCAGAGGCAATACCAAGGACAGCAGCCAGACTCAATGGAGGGGTGTTGGCTGCCTGGAGCCATTGAGGCAGAAGAGAGAAGGGTAGGGGACATCCTGCTAATGGCACCTGAACCTACTAGCAGCTTTCCCACCTGCACTTGAGTGCCCTGATAGAGACAAGGCTGCTCCTGACCTTCAGGAGCTCCAGCTCAGACAGCCAAAAGCCCTTTACAAGATGCTCTCTATGCTGCCACAGGCCTCCATTTAGGGGGTCAGAGATATGCTTAACTCGGAGGAATTCAAGGAGCCTATATCCCATTAAATCCCAGAGACAAACCTGGCAGGACTAACAAAAGTGCATATGTGAAACCAGCTTTGTAATATATGAAACACCATCCACAGATCCATTTGTTCTGTGGTCTTATAGAAATAATAAATAATTCATCAAAATAGAACATCAGAACCAACCACTACCCCATCCTCATGATCTGTGGTCCTGGGAAGATGTGATGCCCCCTTCTCAGGGGCAGACTCATGGTATGGGATGGGAAGGGGCATCTGGACACACACTCCTAGTTCTTTGGCAGGGTCACACCCCTAGGGAGGAGCCAGATCAGGGTTCGAGTTCTGCAAGCCATTCCAGTAGCAAATCTCAGAACTGAGATTGGCTTGAAAGTGGAAACTGTCCAGAAGATGGCCCTTTGCTCTTGAAACCAGCATTGGGAGCTTCCTGCAAGTTCAGGACTGTGAGCGCCCCCTTCCTCCAATAACTTCCAGCCCATTTATAAGTGGAAAGTGGCTGATATCTGGAGAGTCACCTCTGAGTTGGGGAACAGGAAGCTAGTCCTGAAAGACTGGGCTTGGGGCTGCTCTGCACCTCCCCATCACCTCTTCCAACACATCAATTCCTCAGACAGGACCAATCCATTCCTCTCCCCCGTCAGCCTCTGCTTGTCTCCACCCTAGCTGAGCCCCTCCTTTCTGTTCCACCTTCTCGGCTGGGAGCACTGGAGTATCTTTTCCCTCTACCCAGATTTAAATTAAAAAATATATATTTCAAGGACCATTTGGAAAGGTTGCTGACATCAGCTCCACCCCCGGCTAGGTGAAGACCCTTCCCCGTCCTTCCTCAGTCCGCTGGCCTGAGCCTTTCTGAAACTCCCTCAGTGTGCACCAGATGGGGGTAGGCAGAAGGTTTGGGGATAGGATACCCGTGCCCTTCCTCTAAGCCTACTCCCTGCTCCTTGAGGCCTGGGTAAAAAGTGTTGTAAAGATGACATAATTGGCAGTGGGGTCTCAGGAGAATATCGTTAATTGAAGATGGAGGGTCTTCCTCTACAGCAGAGTCTGGCCCAGCCTGACCCAGCTGGGCTCCTGCCATGGCCACATTCTCTTCAGCCCACACCCAACCTCCCCACCCAGATTTTGATCCACTCCACAGAGAATTCACCACCATCCCCAGGCCAGTGGTCCCACCCAGCTCTACTAGCCCTTGGGCAGAGATGACCCCAGCCCAACCTGGGATCCACATCTTCCAGTGGGAGCCATGGTAGAGTGAAATGGGGCGAGGCCAAGGTCACAAAGGAAGACAGAGGCAGGGCCGTAATGAAGGAGATGGAGGGGGTCCTTAGGCCTTGGGCTTCCCCCCGCCCCCTGGTGGTCCTCACGGGGCGCGGGAGGCCCACTCACCGCCGGGACCACTTGGCGGATGGCCGCCCAAAGGGTCGCTTCCACAGCACACCGTAGAGCTGCACTTTGGTGCTGATGTCCAGCGCGTCCGAGTCAGCCTGCTCCAGGGACGGCGAGGGCGACACCGAGTTGGACTTGGACGTGAACATCCTGCCACAGTGGGACTGCTTCTGGCCAGGCCCACCCACTCCGCGGGCAGGCAAGGGCGCGAGGCTCGGGTGAGGGCGGGAGAGCGGCGGGCGGCTGCGGGCGCCGTCGGGGCGCGTCCCAGCCAGTGGAGACGCGGAGCGGCGGAGTCCGGAGCTGCTGCATTAAAGCGCGCGGGCCCAGAGCGCAGCGCCGAGGGGTGCGGGGCGCGCAGCCTGCGGCTGGGGCTCGGGATTGGAGCGGGCCCGGCGGGAACTTGGCGGGGAGGGCGGCTCAGCCTTCAGCCAGCAGCGTTTGCCCTCCCCGCTACCGCCCCAATTCTACTGTCCCGGATTGGCTGGGCGGGGCAGGTGAGCGAGCCGGAGGCCCGCCGCGAGCGCCAATCAGGGCGGGCGCCGGCCGGAGGGCCGGGCTCAGCGCGTCTGGAAGGTCCC